>BSBK01002149.1:287500-290000 GCA_027943335.1 Chamaecyparis obtusa | reverse complement strand
TCCTATTTGGCATTGGGGTCATGAAGGTTTCATGCCTTAATGGAGGATCTTTGTTGGTATGGTCTAACTTTTCACTGTAGCTAAGTCATGTATGCCTAGATTTTCTTGTGTAGATGCTTGTTATTACTCTAATTTTAGAAACTTAGTTTTCCCTTTGCCTAGAAACCATATTGGAATTTGGACCTATGCATAGGGTGTCTTCTTCTCTAATCCTCTTTGAATACTTTTTATTATTGTTATGCATTAATCCCCATTGCCTTGGTAATTACAATGGTGTTAGATTAATCTCATACCCTTTTGTTCAAATCTTTCATGGGAATCAATGTTGAGATTATGCTTGTCCAAACCATATGCATGGGAAACCATCATCTTTAATGCTCTTTCATCTTAAATTTTTTTTAACTACTTATGTATCCCTCATTCCTTACAATGATTTAAGTTTTGAAGAATATAAATAATTAAAAATAGCAACTAACCCTTCTTCCAATATTTATTGCAATAGATTTCAATGACTCCAAATACTAAAAGTTTACTTGGGAATTTGTTGCACTCCAATATTATATTTCCCAAAGAATATGAACATTTGAAGCTCTTATAAACTTGATAGTGGAATGATCACCTCTTTAAACACTTTGATACATTTGATTTGAGAAATTGGCTGGAAGAGTGGGGGTTCCATCCATGCCTAACACTAGCTCTCTTGGTTTTCTCTTTCCATGCCAAACACTATCCCTCTTGGTTTTTCCTTTCCATTGTAGAGAGGCTGCCTCTACCAAGACATTGGGAACCTAAACGTTCCAAGTTCCAACAACTTGCATTGTATAGAGAGTAAATATGATTACATGCATCCCATTAAGAATATCCACATCGTAGCTTCCATTTTAGAGAAACTTTGATTAAACTGGGATTCTTTATAAATATAATGATAGCCAAAATATTATTGACCACCAATTCATATTAAAGAGCTCATCATTACTAATTAAGGTTCCTTTCCTTTTCCATGATTGTACATCTTAGAGAGTTCTTCCTCTCAAGAAATTTCTTCCTTTGAAAAACTCACCTCAACAGAATCTTAAGAAAAGAACACTTTGGGCCACCAAAACAATGGAAGAATCAAAGAAATTTGTAGCTCCTTCAAGGACCTTTAGAGAAAGTAAAACACCCCAAAGATGATCCAGCTATGTGTCTTTAATGAATGATCTCTCCAAGTCTAAACCTTCTAATGCATCAAAATCCCTCAAACACCAAGTATGGAATGATATCATGATAGAAGAATGCCGGTCCATCTTTAAAAATGATGTTGGGAAGTTGTTCCAAGGTCAAAGGAAAAATCTATTTTTTTATCCAAGTGTCTATTCAAAATCAAGTATGTTGCTGATGGGAGTATAGAGAAACACAAAGCCAGATCTGTTGCCATAGGTTTCTCTCATAAAGAAAGAATTGATTATGAGGAAATTTTTTCACCTATTGCCAGATATACCTCATTCAGAGAAATTCTAGCCATTGCAACAACCAAAGGATGGAAATTACATGAGATAGATGTAAAGACTCCATTCCTAAATAGGAAAATAGAGGAAGAAGTCTACTTAGAGAAACCAAAAGGATTTGAGATTCACACTATAGAATCTCATGTGTGCAAATTGAAGAAAGCTCTATATGGACTTAAATAGACCCCCAGGGGCATGGTATGAGAGAATCAATAGCTATCTCATGGAATTGGGATTTTCTAAGAATGATGTAGATCCAAATCTCTACTTCAAGGAAAGAAAAGGTGATATGTTAATATTAATCTTGTATGTTGATGATCTATTAATTACAGGAGAAGATCACATTATTGATCAATGTAAAAAGGACCTTGCTAAAGAGTTTGAAATGAAGGATTTAGGCCTTCTACATTACTTCCTTGGATTGGAAGTTTGGCAGAACTCAGACAACATTGTGCTTAATCAAGGAAAGTACACCTTGGACATATTGAAGAGATATGGTAAGATAAATTGAAGACCCAAGTCTTCTCCCATCAAAAAAATTCTTCATAAAATCAAGGAGGCAACAATAGATTTTCCGTTTGTAGATCTTACCCTCTACAGGAAGATAATTAGATCTTTGGTGTACCTGGTTAATACTAGACTAGATATCTATTATGATGTAAATTCCTTAAGTCAGATTATGTGTGAGCCTGAGGAGATACATCTTATAGCTATAAAGAATCTTATGAGATACCTTCAAGGTACTCTAAATTATGGACTCAAATATGAGAAAGTTGACCTGAATCTACATGGATTCACAAATTTTGATTAGGTTGGAAGTGTAACTAGTAGAAAAAGAACCTCAAGATGTTGCTTCAGTTTGAGAACCACCATGATATCTTGGATGTTCAGGAAACAATCTTCAGTGGCTCAAACTTCTACAGAGGTCGAATACATTACAGCCTCTATGGAAGAAAGAGAAGTAATATGGCTCAAGAAACTACTTGTGGGATTATTCGGTAAGCCCCTAAAAC
>BSBK01002149.1:170000-285000 GCA_027943335.1 Chamaecyparis obtusa | reverse complement strand
ACCTGGGACCGACAACTCAAAATTATTCACTCTTTTAAAGTGAGGTTGGTGAAGACCCAACCCTATTAAAGGTTTAAAAACACACTGTTAAGTGTGACCTTGTTAGAGGATTTTAGACTAGAAGTTATCATCCAACCAACATTCACTATGGGGTTGACAGGATAACAATATTCATTCTATGAATGATACATCATAAGACTTTCTTAGTCCACTCAATTAAGAGATTTGATTGTGTACAATGGTTAAATATGTAACAATAGATGATCTGCCTTAATACAACTTTAATTACAGATTACAGATCAATATTCAGCTCATATAAATCTTGCTGATCAATGTAACACTTTAGATTAAACAATGTATCAACTTATTGTCCGTTGGTAATTACTCTCTATAGCTTGGTAATTGTTTTGGAGCTCGGTTCTTACTAACCAGTATGATCAGAATGCATGAAAAATTGTTCACACAATAATCTTGCAGTATATTCTTCTTTCAGCCACTTTACTATGAAATTTCCAGTCTCTTATATAGACGAGTAAATCATTTTTCTTTTTGTCCATCAGATTTTGCCGCTTAATCACATTAATTGATTTTGCTGCTTTAAGCTTCCTCAGCTAATGTGTCAATAACACATTTCAATCTACTCCATTATATCTTCCTTTAATTATGTTAGCTGGCGATCTTCATAACAAACATTATCTGTTACCTCGATTTCATACACTTTCTAGCTCATCAATCTTATCGGCTAAGCTGATCATTCAATTCATTCTGTTCTACTTGGTTAACAAAGAATTGCATTGGTGAATACAAGCTCAGTTAAGATGTGCTTGGTATACACTAGACTTCATCGGTGTATACTGAAATGCTTCATTTACCAACAACACTGCTTTGTGTCTTTCAGTTCTGTTCTTCATCATAGATGATTGCAACATAATAAAGTCAATATCATAAGGTCATAGACTCATCAACTAGTTACTCAATGTGTTCCTTATCCTCATCTGTCATGTACATCTTCCTCATGTAGATTTCTCTATTCTTCATCTCTTTCACCTTTCTCCAGATGTTTTGGTATAGTAAATTTCAAGATAAGTGATGTCAAAGTAGTTGACATCAATGACAACATAATACTAATTTAATCATATTACATATCTAATCAGCAACTCCTCAGTGATCTTCAATCATAAATTCTTGAATTAGATTCCAAATTAGTTGTAATTCATCAATCTCTCCCTTTGTCATTGATGGAAACTCAAGTAATATGAAATGTACCATACACATACCAAACATGTATTCTACAACTCTATGAACAAATGTTGTACAAGCTCTCCCTAGCTTAATATGTTTAATCACTGCGTTATTAAACAACATTACATAATATAGCTTTACCATTATGTAGTTGTGCTCTTTTCAACTCTCCTATTCCTGCTTCTGTTCTTTGTAACTGATCTTCAATACTCTATTCCATTCAAATTGTCTCTCCCTTAGATAGTTCTCATTGATGCATGCTCCTTTTCATATTATTTATCTCTCGCTTTGACAACAATGCCAAAGAAACAAATAAACAAACATCTCTGTGTGTGTTTTAGTCTTTATGCTCCTGTAGAGCTCTGTCATCTGGTGCATTCTCTATATCTCTATATATTGATATCCCAATCGGTTCTAGTTCTCCAAACTTAATCACAACCTTGAACATGATTCAAAGTGTGAACTGTGCTACATCAACATGTGTGATCTTTTGATAAAAGTAGGCTGATGCAACATCCAGATCACCTTAGTGACCGATAGACAAGGGATGGACCCCAAGTCTAGTCCTCAAGTATTTAAATGTATCCTTCGGTAGAGGCTTTGTAAAGATATCTACAAGTTGTTCTTTAGATGTGACAAATTCTAACTTCACTTGCTTCTCTTGCACTTGTTCTCTTAAGTAATGATACTTAATAGATATATGCTTTGTCTTAGAGTGCATCACTAGATTCTTTGAAATATTTATAGCACTAGTGTTGTCACAATATATAAGCATCGGGTCAGTGATTACCTCATTCATTCCTTCCAACATTTGCTTAATGTATGAAATATTTGAACAATTAGTAGTAGTAGCAACATACTCTGCTTCAGCTGTAGACTGAGAAATACAAGCCTTCTTTTTACTTGTCTAGGTTACAAGTCTTTCACCAAAGAAAAATGTTCCTCTGGTGGTACTTTTTCTATCATCCACATTTCCAGCCCAATTAGCATCAGTGTACACTTTCAGCTCAAACTTTCCTTCCTTAGGATACCATAATCCATAATCCTCTATTTTCTTCAGGTATCTTAAGATAATTTTAG
Source organism: Chamaecyparis obtusa (assembly GCA_027943335.1). NCBI lineage: Eukaryota > Viridiplantae > Streptophyta > Pinopsida > Cupressales > Cupressaceae > Chamaecyparis > Chamaecyparis obtusa. The sequence goes on along the minus strand of BSBK01002149.1, from coordinate 282,678 downwards.
TAGCAATCATGTGTGATTCTCTAGGATTAGCAGAAAATCTAGCAACAATTCCCATAGCATGTGCTATATCTAGTCTACTGTGAACTACATACATTAACTTACCGATCATGGATTGGTGAAGTGTCTGGTTTACCTCTGTAGTTTCATCCTCCTTTGTTAATTTTCATCTAGTAGTCATCGGTGTTCCCACAGGTTTAGCATCTTCGATGCCAAATGTCTTTAGTACTTCCTTTATGTATTTAGATTGTGTGATGAATATGCCATCACTATGTTGAATCACTTGTAGTCCTAGAAAGAACTTAATCTCTCTGAACATAGACATTTCAAACTCCTTTTGCATTTCATCAGCAAATGCTTTGCATACATGATCTTGACCTCCAAAAATAATATCATCTATGAATATTTTAGCAATGATAATAGTATCATCAGTATCACCTTTCATATATAGATTGTTGTTTTCACTTGTTCTAACAAATCCAATACTTAACAAGTAAGTATGCAACCTTTCATACTAGGCTCTTGGTGCTTTCTTCCAACCATATAAAGCTTTATGTAATCTACATACCATGTCTTTTTTGTCTGGATCAATGAATCCTTTAGGTTGTTCTATGTAGACCTCTTCTTCAAGTATAGCATTCAGAAATGTTGACCTCACATCCATTTGATAGACTTTGAATTTCTTGTGTGCAGCATATGAAAGTAGCATTCTAACTCCTTCCAATCTAGCAACAGGTGAAAATGTTTCACCATAGTCAATGTCTTCTTCTTGTGCATATCCCTTGCATACCAATTTGGCTTTATTTCTTGTGAGTTCGCCATTTTCATTCAGTTTGTTCCTGAATATCCACTTAGTACCAATAACATTCTTGTCTTTACGTTGGGTTACTAAGGACCAAGCTTTGTTCTTCTCTATTTTATCTATTTACTCTTTCATTACATTAACCCATTCTTCATTCTCTAATGCAACTTTCACATTTTTTGGTACAAATTCACAAACTAGACATGTACCTTGTCTTGTTTTGCTCCTAGGTTGCATTCCAGCTTTTCTGTCTTGAATAATTTGTGTCTCAGGATGATGTCTTCTTACAAAACTAGCTAGAACATGGTTTCTTTGTTCTTGTTCATCCTGTTCAGGTTCATTCCCTTGCTTGGTAGCTCCATCTTGTTCATCAGTTTGTGTTTCTTGTTGTTCTGCATTGTTTTCCTGCTGACCGGTTATCACAGATTATGGCTTCGGTAGATACTCTAGTTGTTCAATATAAGTGAATCTACCATCGTCTTCCAATTCCTTTATACTTTCCTCTATGTTCTTGTCATCAAAATCATCAACACGAACATTAGTACTTTCAATTATCTTATTTGTAACCTTATTTAGGCATTTTTATGCTTTACTTTTAGTGGAATATCCTAGAAATATCCCTTCATCTCCTTTTGAATCAAATTTACCATTTCTCTCATCTTTCAAAATAAAGAATTTACTTCCAAAAATCTTGAAATAACTTACAGTAGGTTTGTGTCCAAACCATAGCTCGTAGGGTGTCCAGTTGGTATCCTTCTTCAGTTGTACTTGGCTAAGAACATATATAGTTGTACTGACAGCTTCCCTCCAATATGTCTGAGAAACATTCTTTTGTATCATCAATGTTCTAGCATAGTCGATTATTGACCTATTCCTTCTTTCAGCAATGCCATTTTGTTGAGGTGTCCTCAGTGCAGAGAACTATCTTTTAATACCATGCTCATTACAGAAGTTAGTAAATTCATCAGAGATAAATTCACCTCCTCTATCAGATCTTAAGCATTTTATTTCTTTACCAATCTCTTTCTCTACCTTAGCTTTATACCATTTAAACATCTTAAAAGCTTCGGATTTCTCTTTCAAGAACATAATAGTCATTAGTCTAGTATAGTCATCAACAAAAAGAATAAAGTATTTATCACCATAACAACTCTAAGTTCTCATAGGACCACACAAGTTGATATGAACAAACTCAAGTATCTTCTTTGTTGAGTAGTCTTTGCTTTTGAAACTAGACTTAGTCATGTTACCTTTCTGACACTCATGGCACATGGCATAATTAGGTTTTGATAAGTAAGGTAGTCCTCTAACTCTTCTCTTTTTACTAATCTTGATCATGTTGTCAAAATTCACATGGCATAACCTTTTGTGCCACAACCATGCATCTTCATCCTTCATTAACAAACAAGAAGACTGATCCACATCAAGATAGAATAGATTACCTCTAGATTGTGTACCAGTTCTGACAAGTCTTCCTTCATCATCATAAATCTTTACCTTTTGCTCTCAAAAGCCAGTCGATGGCCTGAATTGTTCAGTTGAGCCACACTTAACAAATTATAGTTCAGTCCATCTACCTAGTATGCATTTTCACATTTTATTCTATTATTGATCATCTGTGAACCTTTACCTCTTACCATACAAGGTGCATCATTTCACATTCTCACAGATCCTCCATTATATTAATTAAGTTGATCAAATTTCTCTACATCACCGGTCATATGATGTGTACAGTCGCTGTCTATGATCCATGTATCATTTCTGCTCACTTTAGAGATCAGTGTTGTCTCTTCTTGTTTCTTTTCTTCCTCTGAGTCATTTTTCATTGGAACAAATAAAACTTCTCTATCATCATTAGAATTAGATTCAATTTCAATAGCTTTGGCTATGTAACATACCTTCTTGCCTTTATCATCTTGATTGTCTATGTTGTTGTGTCGGTAGCCTCTGTTGACTCTTCTCCCATAGCTTCCTTCAGATCGGTCTTTGGATCTATCATCATCTTTCTTATGTGTACATCTAGTAGCAATGTGACCAACTTCTTTACAATTAAAGCATGCCAAAGGTAGCTTACTTCTATACCTTCCTTTTCCTTTGGGAAATCTTCTAGCCATAAGAACTTCAAGCTCATCGAGTTCATCATCAGTATTGCCATCACTATCATTATTCTTATCATTCCTGCTAGACTTACCAAACTTCAAAGAAGACATGAAAGTAGACTCAATAGAAGGAACAACACTGTTATCTAATTTATTTAATTCAAAGGTTGTAAGTTTACCAATCAGAGTGTCAAGAGTAAGGTTGGATGTAGCCCTTGTTTCATGAATTGTAGAGATCCTGATTGCATAAACTGGTAGCAAAGTTCTAAGAATCTTGCTTATCACTGTTTCATCATTAATAACTCCATCTGATGCTCTAATAGCATGTACTACCTCTTTTAGTCTATTTGAGTACTGCACAATGTTCTCACCTTCCTTCATCTTCATATCATTGAATCTACCTCTTAGGATTTTAGCTCAGGCTCTTTTGACATTCAAATATCCACTATATATTAGAGTTAGCTTGTCCCACATGGCTTTGGCAATAGTGCATCCCTTAATGTCTTCAAATTCAGTGTCGGTACAGGCAGTAGAAAGTTCCACCATAGTAATATTGTATTCATGCATGTCTCTCAGTTAATCAAGGGTTAGGGGACCAGTGGTTGGTTGTATGTAACCATTCTCTATTAGTTCTAGTGTAGAATTCCCAATTTTGGATATGTGCAACTTCATCTGGCTTTGCCATACTGTGAAGTTCTCTTTGTTCAGTCTTGGCACTTCCCTCTTATACATCTTGAGACCTTTTTTCTGAAGTCCTTAAGACTCCATTCTAAGGAACCACAACTCTGATACCAATTGTTAGAATAACTGAGAGAGGGGTGAATCAGTTATCCAGTGTCCTTAAATCAAAATGTATAATCCAAAACAAATTCTTCAATTTTTTCTACTCGATAAACATAAAATACTTTCACTGTCTGTGCTTTTACCGATTATCAATCTAAAACTTATAATAGTTACAGATCAAATCTATCATGTAACATGCAAAGTATGATAACAAACAAATATCACAATTAACACATAACACAAGAGATTTAACATGGAAACCCTGTGAAGGGAAAAACCACCTAGGACTAGAAACCCAAAATTATTCACTCTTTTGAAGTGAGGTCGGTGAAGACCCAACCCTGTTAAAGATTTACAAACACACTGTTAGGTGTGACCTTGTTAGAGGATTTTAGATTAGAAGTTATCATCCAACCAACATTCACTATGGGGTTGACAGGATAACAATGTTCATTCTATGAATGATACATCATAAGACTTTCTTAGTCCATTCAGTTAAGAGATTTGACTCTGTACAATGGTTAAATATGTAATAGTAGATGATCTACCTTAATACAACTTCAATTGCAGATTACAGATCAATATTCAACTCATACAAATCTTTCTGATCAATGTAACACTTCAGATTCAACAATGTATCAACTTACTATCCATTGGTAATTACTCTCTATAGCTTGGTAATTGTTCTATAGCTTGGTTCTTACTAACCAGTATGATCAGAATGCATGAAAACTTGTTCACGTGATAATCCTGCAGTATATTCTTCTTCCAGCCACTTTACTATGAAATTTCCAGTCTCTTATATAGATGAGTAAATCATTTTTCTTTTTGTCCATTAGATTTTTCCGCTTAATCGCATTCATTGATTTTTCCACTTTAAGCTTCCTCGACTGATGTGTCAATAACACATTTAAATTTGCTCCATTAGATCTTCCTTTAATTATGTTAGTTATTGATCTTCATAACAAACATTATCTATTACCTCAATTTCATACACTTTCTAGCTCATCAATCTTATCAGCTAAACCAATCATTTAATTCATTATTTTTTCTCGGTTAACAAAGAAATGCATTGGTGAACATAAGCTCGGTTAACACTGTGCTTGGTATACACTACACTCCGTCGGTGTATACTGAAATGCTTCATTTACCGACAACACTGCTTTGTGTCTTTCAGTTCTATTCTTCATCATAGATGATTGCAACATAATAAAGTCAATATCATAAGGTCATAGACTCATAAACAAGTTACTCAATGTGGTCCTTATCCTCATCTGTCATGTACATCTTCCTCATGTAGATTTCTCTATTCTTCATCTCTTTCACCTTTCTTCAGATGTTTTGGTATAGTAACTTTCAAGATAAGTGTTGTCAAACTAGTTGACATCAATGACAACATAATACTGATTTAATCATATTACATATCTAATCAACAACTACTCAGTGATCTTTAATCATAGATTCTTCAATCAGATTCCAAATCAGTTGTAATTCATCAATGACAACATTTTTCAACATCTCAACTTGACATATTTACACATTAATACCCTTTGCGATGGTGTGATTTAACTTCTCATTAATCCCCTGTGCTACCCCACATTATACACACCACATTATAACCTTCCTCAAGCCCATGAGATGTAACAACATTTTTCAAAATCTCAACTTGAAATATTTACACACCAATACCCTTTGTGATGGTGTGGTTTAACTTCTCTTTACTCGCCTCTGCTACCCACATTATACATGTGGAACTCAGTTGTAACTTTGTGCCTTGACATATCCATATGTCAACATCACCTACAATCTTAATTCCTTTCCTTCAAACTATGGGACTGAGAAAGACACATGGAAAATGCTTGCAACATCACACCTTTTCTATGATGACATCATCCTTTCCTATGATGGTGCAACTTCCTCTATCTATATGACACTTGGTAGCATCTAGCAACAATGCGAGCAACCTGTGGGATACTATCTCCAAGCTATGACAATGTGACTAACATTTCATTTAACTATTTATTGTTTATCAAAAGATCGCAAGCTTTATTAATGAAAAGTTATACTTTATTCTATTATGATCTTTCACAAACATTTTTAGAAGAAGTAAAATATGATCCTGGTATCTTTTTTATATGATAGAGGAAGCATAAAAACTTTTGATCATTTATAAGATTAGATCATAAAAATAAAAAAATTATTTTTATCCAAACTAATTTCTAGCAAGGAAAAGATGCATGTGAGATTGTTGATTATGAATACATTTAAGAAAAAGAAAATCAGATCTTGTGCTTGTTGCAGAAGAAGTTTAGAAACCCTAGTGATGTGGCCTCCTCAAACTACATTAGGAACTTGAACAAAAAAAGTAGTCGGGAATGAACAAAGGCACTAATCACATCTTGTCACCTTCAAATTGCTTCACAAATTCATTTCTAACCATGTGGTGCACCCTTGACATAACTAATCTATGAAAGGTGTCCCATATAAATAATTGTGTAGTTGATATGAAGTTTGGTAATGGTTTCTTCATCACAGATACAACTAATTGTACAAAAAGCCAAATTTTAAAAACTGTGGGGGTCTAGGAGAAAAAACATGTCTTTGTATTTCACTACTATTAACCCACCATCTATGATTACATTACATGCCTTTTCTTGACTCTTGCATCTAGTCTCAAAACAAATAAATATCCTCCTATTATTTTCTAAAGATGGCTTGATTATCTAACACCAAAGTCCTTACCAACATCATATTTGTTTCTTATTTTAGTCTCTAATTCTATGGATTGTGTCTCCTCTTCAACATTTCTCTTTCTAAAGATTTAGATTCAATAGGAAGTATTTGAGATTTGTGAGCTTCATTTCTTATGAAGGGTCATAATAGATTTTAATATCTAGAATATTTTTTCATCATCCCCTATTTCTAATACATTTCCTCTAAAGTTTGGTTTCACATTTTTCGTCAACCTCTTCTTATTTAGTAGGATTGAAGAAACCTTATTTTCCTTTATTTGGAGTACTATCATTTCTCTTATCCACCATTACCTCTTAATTCAATGTTCCTTTTCTTTCAAAGAATATTCACATGCCTAATCCATATTATATACTTTGACTGAGACTAGTTCATATTGAAGTTGAAAACTTAGCCCATTAGCATACCTGACAACTATTTTGTCCTTTATTCTCTTGTATACCAATTTAGATTTGTAACCTCAATAATTGTGTTAGCATCTCCAATTGATGTTATAGATAGTCCTAAGGGTTTCCATCCCCTCTCAATAAATACCTAGCCTCAATGGCTAATGAACAAACCCTAAAAACTTTATGCACTTTAAGCTCTACCAGACTTAGGTGGGTGTATCTTTAGATATTCTTGAAACTGGACATTCTTTAGATATTCAAGTGAAAAAAAGAAAAATTTCCTAGATAAATTATTCCAAGGAAAATAAACATAACTCTCTTTTAATCAATTAGGAAAATACTAAACTATCACTACTCCTAAAATAAAAATAAAAATAAAAATTTAGTCTGATTTTAAGATTTGCTTCTATAGTATTGCATTGCTCAAGGTCCTAGATCAATGCCCAATCTATTGGGCAATAGAGTCACATAAAATGATCCACATAAAAATCTCTCATCTTGTAAAACACAAATTAGGAGTTAACTAATATATAATGCCTTGCATTAAAGTAGACATAGACTAACATCACAGTTTACTTAAAAAATCCATGATGTACACAAATTCACTATCAACGATTTCAATTATTTAATTCGATCCTTAAAAGAAAGCTATAAATGAAACATACTCACAACAGACAAGTTGACAAACTCAAACATACTTCATATTTTGAATTCATATGAAATTTTGACTACACAATCAAGAAAATGAGATGACAGAATAATATCTTGAAATTTCTACTGCATGAAGAAAGTTCTATACAAGTCACAATTTTAGATTCATAGCCTAAAAGTTATACTTTATTCTATTATGATCTTTCAAAAAAAAATTTAGAAGAAGTAAAATATGATCCTAGTATCCTTTTTATATGATAGCGGACGCATAAAAGCTTTTGATCATTTATAAAATTAGACCATAACAATAAAGATTTTATTTTTGTTCTAACTAATCTCTAGCAAGGAAAAGATGCATGTGAGATTGTTGATTATGAATGCATTTAAGAAAAATAAAATCAGATCTTGTGCTTCTTGTAGAAGAATTTTAGAAGCCCTGGTGATGTGGCCTCCTCAAACTGCATTAGGAACTTGAACAAAAAAAGTAGTTGGGAATGAACAAAGGCACTAATCATATCTTGTCACCTTCAAACTACTTCACAAATTCATTCCTAACCATGTGGTGCACCCTTGACATAACTGATCTAGGAAAGGTGTCCCATATAAATAATTGTTTAGTTGATATGAAGTTTGGTAATGGCTTCTCCATCACAGATACAACTAATTGTACAAAAAGCCAAATTTTCAAAATTGTGAGGCCATACTTCTGCCAACTCTTCTTGAAAAAATATTGTTCCCACTTTATCACATTTAGCTCATTTGGCCACTAGAAGCCCTCCAACTATTCTACTTGACCAACTACCTCTCTCCATCTAGCATATGTTGTACTGCTCTTGCATCTAAAATAAACTGAGTATCCAATCTCAAAACCTAATATTTTGTCAATGATACTATTTTATTGATCAATCTCAATCGTCCCATTATCATAAATTAAAGTCTGAATCACTGGGATGATCAAATCAAATTCATGTATCTACTTATCCAAACTTTTCAAAAATTTATCCTTATTGCTATGTCTAGTATCGGTGGATGCTCTAATTTTTTGCACTTACCAAGTTCTATTATTTTCCTTCAAAGAAAGAAAATAATGACACAACACTTTTTGTTTTCTCTTCTATCCCTAGAACAATAGGGGGAAGGTCCTTGAAATGAGCAATGATTTCCAATTTCTCCATCAAACTTATTTTAGGGTGCCATTTCTTGTACAAGGGTTCAAAATAGTAATAAAATTAGGGCACAATTGCTCTAACTGTAACATAGAACTATACCCATCATGTATTGCATCTAGTTTTGATTTCAACTTACCAACTCTATGGCTGAGGACCTGCATCAAGAGTATCCACACATTTCTTTAGGACCGATCCTTCTACTTCCTTCGCGTCTTCTTAAAGCTTTTCAATCCTCCCTGCATACTCATTTAAGTGATTCATGGCCTCCTTAGGTGCTGTTTGAATTGGAACATCATAGTATACTTTGTTAATTGTTCCTTAAAAAATGCATTATCCATATACAATTTGTTGCACTTTTTAGACAACATGACACGATCCTCCTAAATAGTTGGACAATTGGATGAACAATAAAATTCTCAAATAGAACAAATTGGGCCTCAAAGCATTTATATCTCACATATGTGTCCAACACTAAATGGGAGCTATGTTATTAATGCCATCAATTGTATGGAATCTCTATCTTTGTTCTACATGTTCTAAATTAAAGTACAAAATCAAATGACATACCATTGAATAATATTTGAAATTGATAATTGATGGGTTGTTCTATATTTTTACCAAACCCTCATGTATGGCCTTCACCAAGTAGCGCTAGGTTTTGGATTGTCATAGCCATGCACTTTTTTTTGATAGGTATTCTTTTTTCAACATCAAACCCTAGAACTTGACACAATCCATGGTATGTGTATCTAAAATAAAACTCAAAAGTATCAATTTCAAGTGGCTCCTCTTATGCATCAGTGAGTGCCTGAGTGGAACCAATTTGTGTTTGTTCCCTTTAGGCCTATACCTAGGCACTTCAACTCTCCTAAGGGTAGCCTTGTGAATTTCATAGACCTCTATTTCTTTTCTCAAGTTGATGTCTATACATGTAGCACTTGAAATCATGAAGGCCTCTAATATGTTCTTCCTACCAATTGAGACTAGAGCCTTTCCATCCCCTCTCCTAATGGTACTAGATAGTATGCTTTTGTTAATATTCTCATAAATTCAACATCCATGAAAATATTTGTTACTATCAATTTGGCCAAATTTAGGTTCCAGGGATTGCATAGCAGGGGTTGTTTTATTTTGTTTTGATAGAAAAATGTAAAAAATGTCCAACCAAAAGGTGTGATAGGACCCCTACAACCATGGCAATCATCTACCAATGCAAATTCATCTGCAAATTGGATGAATAGGACCTTGAGAGTAATTCTAGAAAATCTTGATGTAAACCCCTACTCTTTTGTTTTTTACTTGGCCCAAACGCTATTGGTTTATCCCCACTGATTTTGACAAACCCTAAATCTTTTGGAACTATAGTAGCAGATTGAATCTCTAGAATTATCTCAAAAAACCCCTAAATCTCCAATTTCACTTCAAAGATTCAAAGAGAAGAGACTCAAACTTACTATTTTTTCTATGCTGCTTCTGAGCCTTTGAAAGATTCTGAGAGTGCCTTTGTCTACAACTAGCCCTTGCTCTATTTCGAAGAATACAATTGTGATCAATAATGGGGAAATCCTTGCATTTCTTAATCACCAAACTGTAATATTGTGCACCATATTTTCAAAATAATTTCACGAGGCAAATAAGTTTAGCTATGTAACAATTTTATTTTAAATCTCAACCATTGATCTATTTGATGTCGAATCAGATGATGGGAGTCAAAATTCTTTGACTTCTCTTTGACGTAGTCTTCTATCTAGCATGGTATTGACTGACATTGTAGTTATCTATTTGTTTGACCCCTCCCAACTAGATGACAGCCCAAAATGCCTTGAAGTTGACAAACCCTTTATTTCATGTGTCCCACTTTACATGTGTTGGCTAATTGCAACGTCTCAACATTTACTTCATGTGTCCCATGGGATGTGACAACATTTTTCAAAATCTGAACTTGACATATTTACACATCAATTCCCTTTGCGATGGTGTGATTTAACTTCTATTTACTCCCCTCTGCTACCCTACATTATACACACCACACTCACTTGCAACTTTGTGCCTTGACAACTCCATATGTTAGCATCACCTGCAATCTTAATTCCTTTCCTTCAAAATATGGGATTGAGAAAGACATGTGGCAAATGCTCACAACATCTCATCCTTTCTACGTTGACATCTTCCTTCCCTACGATGGTGCAACTTCCTCTATCTATATGACACTTGGCAACATCTTGCAACATCGCGAGCAACCTATGGGATGCTATCCCAAGCTACAACAATGCGACTAACATTTCATTTAATTGTTTATTGTTTATCAAAAGATCACAGGCTTTATTAACATTTATTTTTGACGGCCACAATGGTGTGGCCTAACATTTTTTGTAACTCCCAACTATTTGGCGCAAGATCACAAGCCCTTTTTGGTAGCTTCCTCTATTAGTTATTATCATGCACTCTAACTTTAATTGTAGCAGCTAGCCTAGCAATCCATCGCAAGATTGCAACTTCTTCTCGTAGTTAAGTGTAGTGGTTGCGACCATGCGATCAACACCTTTCCTTCTTATGAAGTATAAGTTGTGGTCTTATGGGACTAAATCTCAACATCACAGGCTTATTTACATGACAATAAACTTCAGTTGTGATGATGCGCTTTGATGCAGGAGCATCCTGGGTGTAAGAGCAATCTTGCATCACCCAAAAATATTTATGTTTTTGTATTCAATAAGGGCTATCTTGTGTAGAGCTGCTATTTATGGAAACTTGCTAATTTTAGTAAGTTGGTCATAAGATCTCGGAATGTTCTGATTTCACATGTGGAGGTTCATCTTAGTCATATCAGCCCGCCAGTAAAGTTTCATTGCTAGATCAAGTCTGGTTTTGAAGATATTGAAAATTTTTAGTTTTGGAAACAGGGTACAGAAACTTTGAACTCAGTTTTGAAGGCTTTAGAGGCCTTGGATGAGGTCAAGTTTTCGGCTAAATGACGCTTGCTTAATTCAAGCCTTGTAGAGCTCCTCGTGGCCTTTCCGAAATGGGGTTATAATAGTCAATCGGGTCAACTAGCGGTGACTTATGGTCTTCGAAAGTTCGGTCACCTGAAATGGCAGAAAATAGTTTTCCTTCAAAATTTCTGTTCGGGTTTCAAAAGTTATTTTGAGCCGAATTTGATGTATTAAATTGAAAAATAAAATAATTCTAAGTTTGGTCGGCCCTATGGGCTAAATTTCTGGAACCTTCTCGGGTGGTGGAAATTGCCTATATAAAGAAGGTCCATAGTGTTGTCTTAGACAGTTCTGGGCAGTTCGGGGTAGTAGATCTGGGTAATAATTCGAGGCTTTGTCCTACAGAATATTGTAAGGGAATGCCCATGTGGCTTTGCATATTGTAATTCTGAAAGTTTGTAATTCCACACTTGTGGAGATAATAAGAAGCCAATTTTCTGTTCTTGCATATTGTTATTGTTGTTTCTTTGTTTCTATTATGTATTTGTGGTATTAAGGGGAGCAACCTTCATCAAGTGGTATCAGAACAGGAGTTTCTGAGTGTGAAAACAGATCGCCGACTGTGAGGCAGTTTGCACCAGGACCATGGTTAGGGTTTCAGTGCGCATCGTGAAAATGCCTCCACGAAGGGAACGTGGTGGAAGAGCTGGTGTTGTAACACCTGAGGTTAGGGCACTGCAGAGGCAAGTGCGAGCATTGCAGGAGGAGATTCGCAGAGGAATGAATCTTAATGTCAGAGACGAAAGCGAGGATGAAGCCGAAGAAGAAGATCAAGAAGGAGAAGTTGAAATTGTGAACCAGGAGGAAGAAAGACTTTTCGGGGCCATTTCCAAGATTGGGAAAAGACCTAAGATTGAGGTTCCTACATTTTCTGGAAATCTTAACCCAAAAGAATTGATCGACTGGATCGATGAATGTGAGGAATATTTTGAGTATGAAGATGTTGAGGATCCTGACAAGGTCAAATTTGCGAAGGCCAGACTGAAAGGTCATGCGAAGATCTGGTGGCAAGAGGTTCAATTGGAGCGAAATAGAAGAGGGAAAGATAAAATCACAAGATGAGATCAGATGGTGGATAAATTGAAGCGACAGTTCATTCCTGTTGATTATGAGCTTGACCTACTAAAGAAAATGCAAAGTTTGAAGCAAGCAGGAAGATCTGTTCAAGAGTATACAGAGGAGTTCTATCGACTCCTCATCCGAACAGGCCATGCATAAGCTAATAAGGAGAAAGTTGCTCGATACCTTAATGGGTTGAGGCTGAGCATTTAAGAGGAGTTGAATCTGGTTCGAATGAACAGTATTGAAGATGCATACCAGTTTTCCCTAAAAGTAGAGGAAAAGATGAACAAGAAGTTCGAGAGCAGACAAAGCGGAAGAGGTCGTGATAGAAGATCTGGTGGATGGTCCTATGGAGATCAAAATGAGGACCCGAAAAAGTAGGATGAGGCCAGTAACAATCAGAATCAACGAGGAAATAATTCCAATCACTTCCAGGATTAGAATAATAGAGATCAGAGAGGAAGAGGAAGAGGACAAGGATCTGGAAGAGGTGGCTTCCGTGGAACATGTTTTCACTGTGGTGAAGAAGGTCATAGGGCATTTGAATGTCCTCAACGCCAAGGAAGGACAGATAGGAGAAACGAAGGCCAGGCCAGAGTTGCACATGTAGATGAAGATGCTAGATCATCAAATTCTAAAGATGCTGAAAGAGGAGAAACGTTGATTAACAGAAGAGTCCTGTTGAGTGGTGAGAATGAAACCTGAGCAAAGAAGGAGCCTGTTTCGCACTAGATGCAAGTGTGAAGGTAAATGTTGTGATGTGATTATTGATAGCGGAAGTACTGATAATTTGGTGTCAGAAGAGATGGTGACAAAGTTGAAACTCAAGAGGCAGAAACATCCACATCCATATCAGGTTGCCTGGGTGCAGGATGATCACAAGGTCATGGTCAGTGAACAGTGCCTAGTGAAGTTCAAGATCGGCAGGTACTAAGATGAGGTACTATGTGATATCATATCTATGGATGCATGTCATATGTTGTTGGGTAGACCGTGGCAGTTTGACAGATGTGCTGTACATGATGGCCGTGCGAATACCTATTCCCTGACAAAGGATGGAGTGCGACATAAGCTAAAACCATTGGAGGAGACTGAAGAAAAGGTATGTGGTAATGCAAGAATAACTTTTGTTGATAGAGGAAATTTTGTAGATGGTGTGCGGCACGAGCATAAGTGTTTTACCTTAATTCCAAAGGCTGGGAAAGAGGAAGTAGAAGATGCACCTGTAGAAGTTGCAGAATTATTGAATGAGTTTCAGGATATTGTATCTGATAGTGTGCCTGATGGATTACCACCAGTAAGACAGATTAGTCATCAGATGGACTTGATTCCAGGAGCCAGTTTTCCAAATAAGGTAGCACACAGAATGACACTAGCAGAAAGTGAAGAGTTGAAGATAGATTTGAAGTTTAGTTCATCACATCATCCACAAATTATATATGGTAATAGTCCAAGAAATGCATCTAAGTTGAGAAAGATGGATAAAGGAGAAATAAGTAGTGCTGAAGCTGAAGATTTTGCAGAAAATTTCAAGAACATCCATGAGGAGGTGAGGAAGCATATTTCCAAGATGAATGCGCAGTATAAAGCTAAGGCAGATCAGAAAAAGAGGCATAAGGAATTTCAAATTGAAGATGAGATCACAGCAGCACAGTGGAGTATTCCAGCAAATGGTTTAGATACTGAAGAGATTGAAGACATACTGGACAGTCGAGTTGGTAGAAGCACAAGGAACAGGACATATGAATAATATTTGGTCAAGTGGAAAGGATGACCTATTGAAGATTCATCATGGTTGACAAGGGAGGAGGTTAATCGTCTTGGTTTTCCTCTTCACACCTGGGTCGTGATAGGGTCACTTCTCAAATTGCCCTGGGTGTCTGATGCAGGAGCATCCTGGGTGTAATAGCAATCTTGCATCACCCAAAAATATTTATGTTTTAGTATTCAATAAGGGCTATCTTGTGTAGAGCTGCTATTTATGGAAACTTGCTAATTTTAGTAAGTTGGTCATAAGATCTCGGAATGTTCTGATTTCACATGTGGAGGTTCATCTCAGTCATATCAGCCCGCCAGTAAAGTTTCATTGCTAGATCAAGTCTGGTTTTGAAGATATTGAAAATTTTCGGTTTTGGAAATAGGGTACAGAAACTTTGAACTCAGTTTTGAAGGCTTTAGAGGCCCCGGATGAGGTCGAGTTTTCGACTGAATGAAGCTTGCTTAATTCAAGCCTTGTAGAGCTCCTCATGCCCTTTCCGAAATGGGTTTATAATAGTCAATCGGGTCAACTGGCGGTGACTTATGGTCTTCGGAAGTTGGGTCACCTGAAATGGCGGAAAATAGTTTTCCTTCAAAATTTCTGTTCGGGTTTCAAAAGTTATTTTGAGCCGACTTTGATGTAATAAATTGAAAAATAAAATAATTTTTAGTTTGGTCGGCCCTATGGGCTAAATTTCTGGAACTTTCTCGGGTGGTGGAAATTGCCTATATAAAGAAGGTCCGTAGTGTTGTCTTAGATAGTTCTGGGCAGTTCGGGAGTAGTTCAGGGTAGTAGATCTGGGTAATAATTCGAGGCTTTGTCCTACAGAGTATTGTAAGGGAATGCCCATGTGGCTTTGCATAATTCTGAAAGTTTGTAATTCCACACTTGTGGAGATAATAAGAAGCCAATTTTCTGTTCTTGCATATTGTTGTTGTTGTTTCTTTGTTTCTGTTATGTATTTGTGGTATTAAGGGGAGCAACCTTCATCACACTTAGACACTTAAAGGTTTCTATTATGCACATGCTCCTAAGTTATAACTTAATAGGTGGTCCTCCTTAGGAAATATGATCACATATTTATGTGGACGTGGCTAAGCTCTCTACAAAATGTATAATGATCAAATTTCAAAAATCAGAAAACACAACAGATTTTTTCAAAATCTTTAGCATCGGTTCTTCATGATTTGCATATTTTGTGGTCGAAACCCCCAAAAATTTACAAAAAATTACTGTGTTTTTGCAAATCTGGAAAAAAAAAAGAGTTTGACCTTTTTTGGGTCTTTAGTGCATTTTTGTAGGGAGCTTAGCCCGTGCCTATATTTATCAGATAACTTAGGGGTTAGGGGTAAATAAAATTACTACGACCACAATAATGGATTTATAATGTCCCGTTTAATAAAAAATTAGGCTTGCGGCTGGTAATTTTAATTATTGAAGAGACATGACAAGACAACTTAAAAACAAATGACCAGCTAACAAGGTCACCAACTAAAAAGAAAAATGGGACCCTACGGCATAATAGATCAATCATTCAACATACTTGAAACCATAATGTAAAATGTTCAGCCAAAAGGTGCAAACTAGACTAAAAATGCATCTACATTTCACATAAGTTGATTGTGTGAGTTTGTTTTATTCTTCTTATGTTGTCTATCATCTTGATAATAGATCATAGAGTAGGATTCGAAACGTTGATGCAAAAAATGCTTATACAATTAAATCCAGAAACAGCATACCGATACTCTCATAGATTGTAGACCAACATTAATTTATATTGTCCTTTCACTATCTTCTCCTAGTACTCTAAAAATTTCCCACCGCAGAGGAACACGAGACTTCAATTTTGATGCAACAGTTTTCACCTTTTCTGTAGGCCATCTTCATCAATATCTTCCATCTCAAACACCTCTTCAAATTCAAGAATAAATCTATTAATAAATTTGGGGATAAGTTCATTTTTGAAATCTGAAACCTCAATCTTCACTCTTGATCCTTGTCTGGACACAGCCTCGGTGATCCTCTCTATATGATCTACCCATTAGGTGTATTGCTCATAATCTCTTGTTTTTCTTCAGAACCATCTAGATGCAGTCTGGCTTGAATGGATTCTAATCTTTTGAGCCATTCTTAACTCTTATTCCTCTGTACCCCTGGATTCCCCCTGCCTCTCCTTCCCCAATTCAGATAAACTCCTTTCTGAATCATCTTTTGTTGTTCTAATACCAAACTAATACAGACAACCCCTTTTTTTGCAAGTCAAATAAACCTGCTGCAGGTATATAATCTAACACAGCAGCAAACAAGAAAAAATATACTACCAATGAGCAATGACATGTACCCACTGTCCACATAGGAAGTTTTTGTTACCTGAAAGTTGAAGTGAAAGACAAATTAGTATTCACTGTGAATGCTGTTCAGATTATTTTGCAATTTGAGTGTCTATGATTGCATCCGCCTGTCAACACTAGAAAGGAATGGCTTGCATGAATGTTGTTGCTATCAATGGTTTAGTATAAGATAAATATTCAAGGGGACCAAGCATTGTGGATGAGGTTTCAGAAAGATTGCAATCAATTGCTGGCATGTATGCATGTTATCATAACCAGTGTGTAATTATCATTGCAAATGAATGAATAAAGAATGAATTCATGCATGTATATTCATAACCTCTTTACAAGAAGTAACTCATGTTTGACGAATGTTGTTTGAGTAATGCATAATAGGGAAAAATGTATTAGGTTAAGGAATGTATAAGAACCACCTTCCAAGAGTTTGTTATAAAATAGTTTTACTTCAGAAATTACCAATGATTCATGAATGCTGTTTTTAATTTTCTATTTTGTGACTGTGCTGTATTATTGTTGTCTTGATTTAAAGATTTAGTAGTGTTACACCCAAGTGTACAAATTTATCTATGGTTCTTTAAATCGTTAAACCGTAAGAAACAGAGTGTCTTCATTCCTAAGAAATGGACTGGGAATTATTGGAATTAAGATTAGATATAGCTATGGATATGAAAAACCATGAACAGATTCCCTTTGTCATTTGTTATGAACAGATTCTTTTTCTTAGTCATTGTCATGTGTTGATTAATTTTGATATTCATAATATTATATTTAACCTGGGGACTCTGGCAAACCTGTTTCTTGGCTGCTCATAAAATTAATGCTTAAATTTTGATAATGTGTTTGATTTCAGTTTCATGTGAACTCTTAATTTAAATTATTTAACACAAATGTTATATGTTAAGGTTCTATAATGTATATATAAGCGTGCTTTATCCATGTTTTCATCTGAATATTTAAAATTTCCTTATATATTTAAAATTTTCCCTATATTTTTTATAGCTGTCCCACTGCTGTCCCCTGCCAGAAATTGTTTCCCCTTCCCCGTCCCCTCGTTCCGAAAACTTGGAGTAACATAAATATAAATTCTATAATTTATAGAAACCAAATTTAAATAATAATTACCATTTTCCTTATTCATTAAATCTACGCATTAAGAGGGCTCAGCTGGTAGGACCACAAAAAGGCAACCAGCCAACAAAGTAATGTAGCATACATATAGAATCTTGTTGGTAAGCTTATTTTGGATACAAATTAAAAAAAATGAAATGAAGGTAAGGGTTGCGAGCAATCTCTAAATTAGTTGCTTGTGAATTATTGATCGAGGGTTCTTTTGATGTACTGTAGTTGTAAAGGAAATCTGAATGGAACTGTGAATGAGTTTAGATGATGTATAAAAATTTACTTAAATAACATGTGAATTTGAGTAAAGCTTAGGAAAGAACAAACGTTTGTGACAAGAAATTGACTAGAATAACATCAAGAAAGAGGGCTAATCAGCTATTATAGAGATAATCTGGCTTTGTCAGTGTAGGCATGCCAATTTCTTCTTCACTAGACAATGACAACAAGAATGATACTTTTGACATTGAAGGCCTCAACCTCGCTTCTTGAGTGCACTGAAGGGCAATCAGTATCACTCTCTTTGCAATTTTTGAGTCAAAATTTTCACTACAAATTAACTTGCTGTCTACCAGATCAAAATGGCGATTCTCCTCGTGTAGATTCCATGCCTATTGCACAAAAGAAATTTCACATTAAAATGGTAAAGAACACTTCCTTGACGTTGAAAAATTGTGAGGTTAAAAATATATACCCACCCACTTCACAAGGCCCGGGAAGGAGGAATTAGATTCCACATGTCTTTTGCCAGACATCATTTCTAAAACGACCACACCAAAGCTGAAAGCATCTGCCTTGTTTGTTACTTGACCATCAGACTTACATTCTGGAGCTATGTAACCTCTGCACAAGCAAAAATTAGAAAATCTTCTGATTTACATTCTAATAAATATATTTTTGATGACATGTAGCTTACTCTGTTCCAGCGACTGGTATAGTTTGATTGACGCCATTTTTATGTAAGACTGCTCCCAAACCAAAATCAGCAATCTTGGCATTCAAATTCTCGTCGAGCAATATATTATTGGGATTTATATCTCTATGCACTATGCAAATCCCAGAATCCTCATGAATATATGCCAGCCCACGTGCTACACCTTGTATTATATTCAAACGGGTTCTCCAGTCAAGGACTGCGACCTTTAAAGGATCTACAATTGTACTCAAAATCATGCATAGGCAATGAGCATACATACAATATCTATGTAGGTGTCCAATTTAAAAGCCTTTGAAGGAAATAATGTTATTCTTTACTTAGTAGCTTACTGAAGAAATGCTCTACAAGGCTTCCTTTAGGTACATATTCGTAAATGAGCAATATCTCCTCTCCTTCAATGCAAAAGCCGTACAACTTAACAACGTTGCGATGTTGTAAACGTGAAGAAATGCCCCATTCGTTCATAAATAAGCTCCTTGCTTTTTCAGATAATCTCTTTATGGCGAATTGCTTACCATCTGCAAAAGTTCCCTGTAGTAGAAATGCTAAATCATCATGAAACATACGACATATAATAAATAGGGTATGAGTGTCCTTGCAGTTTACAAATCGAACTGTGAACAATCTGTTTAAGTGATTACCTTATATACAGACCCAAATCCCCCTTCTCCTAGCTTATTATTTGGGTGAAAATATTGACATGCAATCTGAATTTCATTGAATGGGAACACAGTTGTTCCTTGAGCTAAATCCTTCATTCCTTTCTGCATGACCAAACGCTCGTATTTTTCATCACCCACTGTTTTGCTGCCTCCTCTGATTCCCCGAGCAATGCGTGATATTATACCTTTCCTTTGACAATGATTATTGCTCCTATGGCTAGCAATTTGTGAAGAGTGACCATGATTCCAGTTAAAGGGTTGGTCGTGGTTTGTTTCCTGTGAGTTGAAAGAAATTGCATTTCTATGAATTTGTCCTTGGAATGAAGTTTCAGCGACATCTTTCTCAGACTGTAACCTAAAGCCACCTGCTTATGTAAAGATAAGAATTCAAATATAGTAGAACATCCAACTGATAATCTGAAACATTGAATCTGTAAACAAAAATGTGAGAACATATAGTGAGAAATCGAATACCTGGAGCTTCTGGAGTAGATTGAAGTGATGTATATGACATTAAAGAAAATAGTGTCTTGAGTTGCACTTGTAACATAATATCTCTGAACATACGATCTACTTGTCCCCTTAGAAAATTAAGATCTTCCCGTATCTTTGTAGAGAGCAGGAACCTGTACAATGTTTTTGTAGATAACATTAATACCAAACTTAAAACTTGAAAGTCAGATGGGGGTAATATGCGTGGTCCATGTTCAATCAACCTTTGTTATAACCTACAAATATTATACAGTTGTGTTAAGCCTAAATAGGACAGTGTTGGAAATTCAAAACCAATAATAAAACGGAAGTCATGGCGATCAAAAAGGCCTTAACCATTAATTCTAAGGTCTTTCGCAAGAATGGGAAGTCAATACTATTTTGGTTATTTGTAAAGAATTCCCGTTTAATCCAAATTTCCTTAAATGGAAGCTGAGATGTAGGTATGCTTAATGGGATGGTATGCAATCTCAGTTTCTTGCTATGATAGGTGCCATGCAGAATAGTCTACGATGGGTTGAAGGGGATTTCAGGACATGAATCATATGCATGATAAGTGATAAGTTATTTACTGAAGTTCTTTTAAAGGTCTTAATGACTAGTGAGCAAACAGTGGGAGTTATCTTGAGGCACAATGACTAATAGTAGCTCCTCCTGGTCGGGTTTGGAAAGGTAGCTCTATGATGCCTATCTGTTCTGAAACTACTGTACCTATACCATTCACAGTGTTGGGGTGATTCCTCCTGTTTTGTGAGTCTTCCCTGTGTTGGTTGGGAAGTCCAACCGTCACAAACCATTCAACTTCCATTTTTTACTCTTCATTTTTCACCTACCTGTGTTTTTGTTTTGTTTGCTTGTCAATTGGTATCAAAGTCAGGTTAGAAGTCTTAAGCACCTACAATATGACTATATGCTTAAAGGGATAATGGAAATAAGCCACACTCAGACCATAAGGGGGAGCATATTTCACCTACCTGTGTTTTTGTTTTATTTGCTTGTCAATTGATATCAAAGTCAGGTTAGAAGTCTTAAGCACCTACAATATGACTTAAAGGGATAATGGAAATAAGCCACACTCAGACCATAAGGGGGAGCATATTGGATATTGGATATTATGTTCTGAGTTACATCCTTAGATATGGGGAAAAGAAAGAATACATGGAAAGAAAGCCTTACTCCTCTATTATTGAAAGCCTTATGTATATTATGATTTGCACCCCAACTTCGCTTATGCAATGGGAGTAGTCAGCAGATAGATGAGCAATCGAGGAAAATTCATTGGCGGGCTGTAAATGGATTCTGAGATATTTGAAGGGCACATCACATAATGTTTCGATGTTTAGAGGAGAAGATGCACAACTACAAGGATTTGTTGACTTTCACACGTTTGGTGACTTGGACAAAAGACAACCATTGGGTATATGTTCAGGGCAGCAATTAGCTGGATTTCTAGATTGCAGAAGGTGGTGGCCTTCTCCACTAGGGAAGCAGAACTATTCCAATCACTGAAGGAGCTAAGAAGATGTTCTGGTTGCAGTGGTTACTATCTAAATTGGGTAGTAAAGTATAATGACAACAAAAATGCAATTCACTTAGCGAAGATTCAATATCATTTTATCAGAAGTGTTCTTGAATAGGTTAACATAAAGTTTGAGAAGATTCACACTATCCTGCAGATGTATCTGCTAAAGTTGACACTAAAGAGACTTGGAGTTCTGCCGAGCTTCTCTTGGTTTAGTAAATATGTGACAATAGGTCTAGAAAGGGGGTGACATTTCTGAACTTAATCTTTTTACTGCATGGGTTTGATTTCAAGTGGGACATTGGTTGTGAAGTCCAACTGTCACAAACCATTCTGCTTCCCTCTATTTTTTTGCCTCTTCATTTTTCACCAATGAGTTACATAAACTTGAGAAAGGTATCATATGTTCTATGAAAGACTTAATCATTGCTGCAACTGTTAAAGAGAATAAATACCCTCTTTTTTTCCTGTGGATGTAGTGAATTTTGATGAACCATGACAATTAATTTATATTTTCTGTTTAATCTGCTATTGATTTATATTACTCTGTTTTATTTATTTTTCTTAAAACCCTGGGTCAATAATCGTCTCTAGAGGCTAAATAGGACCTATTTTGTGATGTATGCAGAGGTAAAACTATTTGATCTGCACTATTCACAGGACTGGGATGATCCCTCCTGTTCTGT
Organism: Chamaecyparis obtusa; assembly: GCA_027943335.1. Classification (NCBI taxonomy): domain Eukaryota; kingdom Viridiplantae; phylum Streptophyta; class Pinopsida; order Cupressales; family Cupressaceae; genus Chamaecyparis; species Chamaecyparis obtusa. The sequence goes on along the minus strand of BSBK01002149.1, from coordinate 260,454 downwards.
GAGTTTTCCATGGGTCATCAGAATGCTTGCAAACCACCATTGTCAAACCACTTGATAAAGGTTTTGAAATCTGGTGGCAGCTCAGTAGTTGTCTCTAGTGGCTAAGGTTTTGACCTGGACCAAAGTAAGATTGTGTCTAGTGACCAGAATATTAATCTAAACTAATCTAAAAATTATGTGGGCGAGTTCCCGCCTTTGGACTTAACAGGTTAAACACTTCATAAAAAATGTGGAAACGACTCAAGTATAATAGAAGAGAAAAAATGTGATTAGCAAAAAGTCATGCGGATGATGAGGAACACATACTTCGATAATTTCTTAGATCGAATAACAGAACAACACATCATTGCTCCAGTGATTATCAGGTAAACAGCCTCGGACATCTTTTCTTTAATATCCTTATGCAAATGGGCCTTGATTTCCTGGAGCTGCTTAATACATTTTGCCAAGTCATTCATCCCTCGGAGAAGATCCACACATTCTCTGTCGTTTGAGGAAATTTTGTCGACCCTTTCCAGAACAATCGCCACTGCTAACAGCCCAACTGCACTCCAGTGGATATTACCCACTCCTCTGAGAACATCCACAGCCACTGTTCTTGCGTCAGTACCCCATGTGCTCGAGGATAATGATTTCTACACAAGAGAAAACAGGACACGTATCGTATTCAAAATTTCAAATGAGCAAGAAACAATTAAAACAACACACCCACAATCAAGACTGCCCAGATCTCAAATTTTGAATATATTCTAGCTGCAAGAAAATCCTCTTCCTTCGAATTTTGCAGTACCTGATTTGAAAATAACTTGGTCCCCTCCGAGATCCGTCCTTCTAATAGTTCGATAAGTCCAGAAGAAGCAGGCTGCACAAAATCGGAGAACTTCGTACTACCTTCACCCTTGTCACTACGGCAGCTCTATCATGCAAATCAAAAAATTCTGGTCATTAGAGTCCTCCGAGACACGGATTTCTAATTTTTTTTGAGGATCCAGAAGTAAAAAGCTGAACCAAGTCAAAGAATTTCATGCTTACTTGACCGCTTTTTCTTGTCATTCAGAAGCAATAATTCAGGTCATTACATTGATTTTAGCAGGTCACGACCCACGAATCAAGGGGATTGTTTTTCCCATTTACCTTGTATGTTTTTCATTAAATTCTACTCATCTTTTTTTCCCATTCAAATTGTACAGTGTTTAGTAAGTTATACCTTGCCATTCCTTGGGGGATTTGAGCAAGTAACCTCCATATGGAGTGCACAAGCTTTCAGTTTCAGTCAAATTGTACCATTTTACGACTCTAAATTCCCAGATTTGTACTTCTACAAATACTAGTTCCACTTTAATGTCTATCAATATACAACTTTCCAGAGATTTAAGCTGGGGCAATTGGCTTTGTGGCTATGGGGATTAAAACATCAGAGATTAATATCATGAAAAATTAAAAGGGGTTTGGATGGTTTTGCATACCTTGTCAATCACTGCGGCAGACAAAGCAGCATCAATATGCTGTATAAGAAGTTCCAAGTCCATTTCTATTCCGTTTTGAATGCCGGGATCGGAATCTATTAAATTAAGTATATTGAGGCCAGGTAGAAGACTGATAAATTCAATACCCCAACTTGACGAAAATGGTTGTACAATATTAACCCGTCATTGAAAAAACAGGAGATTTTAAGTGCACAGTTTCTTGAGGCACACGATTCAGACTAAGGTCAAATGAATTGAACAGTGAGACTTCAAACCATATAAGTTGGATACACATTCGATGCACCCAGGGTCCCAGAGTGCTGTGGGGTAATTTTGTAGTGTTTATCAGATTTCAGTCTCTGTGCTACTGTTCATTGTTACTGTTTTCAATTATTTATAGGGTTTCAATGTCTTATCCGATTTAACCTGAGTAAAAACTCTGAACTCCTTTTGGAAGTTCATCTTTACCGAATAATGAAAATAATCCTCCCAAGTCAAATGACAAGTTAAAATTTTATCATTTCCAGTCAACTGCTGTGATATTTAGACCAAAAGAAAGTCTACGAGGAAAACCATGAAAGTCGTCTCATCTAAATTATGTTCCCATTGTTTGCCAGGCTTTTGATTGTAAGTTTATATTAAGAGCGTGGGATCGAAGGAGAAAAAAAATATTAGATTAGATCTCGTGATGAACAAATGGTAGATTGCTGCGAAACATCTTTTAGTCAAACGAAAAGAAAATTTCTCTTCCTTCCAGTCAACCCAAATTTACATTTAAAAAGACGCGTGTAATGCACAGAAGGATTTTTGAGAGCTCGATTTTATCCTGTGATCACCAACTCGTAGGCCAAACTGTGCCGTTGAAGGGCACTCTGCCTCTTTTGACCCAGAGCATCTCTGCACACCAGCACAGAAGGCCAATGACAAGGACATTTATTAATATAAGAGAATTTAATTGAAGTTTTCTGATAGAAAACTGTAAAGTTGAGATATATAAAATTAAGTTTCTATAGAAAATTAAAGGTAAAATTCAAATATATTTAAATATTATATAAATAGTTATGTAATAATTTAAATTTATAGGTGGTTTTTTAGATTACAAATATAAATTTTGATTAGTTTAAATAATTAAATATTGATATTATTAAATAATTTTTTAAATTTTGTTGAATTTGTTCTTTTTTAACATAATCAGTTTTCTTTAAAGAAAAGAGACTTCTGAAAAAAGTCATTGATGTAAAATATGGCAATAGCAAAAGGACAGTTGTTGCTTAAATGAATTTTTGCCCCTTCCTCTTCTTAATTCAATAAATTCTCTAACAATTTAAGGTGGATAAAGAATATTAGAAGCCACCTAGAGGAAGTCGCAATATTGTTAATTAATAAAACAAATACGTTTGATCATGCAAGAAACACCTCCATTCACAATGGTGAGCAACTAATACTTGAACCAATCATCATCGTGGTGGATGGGGGTGTCACTGTGGATGCCAATAATAGCATGTTTTTCCTTACTTCTTTACATTTATTTACACATTAAAAGTAAAACACATTAATGTCTCTCATTTTCAAAAAAAAAATGGAGGTTAAAACAATGAAGGTCAAGATACTTTGTTTCATAACTTAGGAAACCATTTACCTACCTTCAGATGAAAAAGAATCCCCCTCTTAAAAAGAATCTTTCTCTTTTTCTCTTTTTATTTACCTTTTTTTCTTCTTCTTCTCTTCTCCTCATTTTCTCCTCTTCTTCTCTCCCTTTGACATCAATGGAAAAAGTACTTACAAAATTTCAAAATCTTAAGCATATAAGACTTATTGCTTTCAGAATGCCCAAGTCCCATGAGATGGACTGACAAACTTCCATCAACTTCTTTTCTAAGTATCTCTTTTCAACCTTATTCTCAGTGATCTTCAACAGTGACTCAAAGTGGTTGTCAAAGTTGTCTAATGTCAAGTTCAAGTTCTCTGCATCATCCTTTCCTTGAAATGTGAGAGGTGTAGGGAGTATTTTATTCACAGTCTCTACTGCCCTAGCAATCACCTTTACCTTCTTATCCCCCTTTTGTTCTGACCTTTGTTTTGCCTTAGCAAATGTCATGAAAGATAACTTCATGAGTTCAACCTCATCCACGCTTTCCACATCAGTGCTTACTGGTTTGGCCATACTTGCCAACAATAGGGTGGATGAGGTATCTGGTTCTTGTTTAAGCTCAATTCTTACCTCTTTTTCTTTTTCTGCTCCTGTCTCTTTTCCCTACTTTTCCTCTTGTTGTTTCTCTTTCTATTTTTCCTCTTTATGTTTTTTTCTCTTTTTGTCCTTCTTCTTCTAATGTCATTGCACTATCCAGATTTCCTTGAAATGGATCATTTACATCAAGTGAACTGTCTAATGATATAGGTACACCAAAAATGAAGAATTTTGGTTTCTTGTCAACTTCACTTGCTTTTTTACTCTCTTCAGCTGTCCCAGAGCTTTCTCTCATTCCTAAAGGTGTAGACTTGGTAACATTGGGAGTTGAGGTCTTCTCAAGCATGTCGCACATAAGAATTTGGTCTAATGCCTTTTGTGTGTCTTCTATAACCTCATCATACTTCCTTACCATTATTTTCTCAAGTCTGGCCTTTGTTTTCATTAGAGGTTTCAACTCTTTAATGATTCTCTCCCTCTCTTGTATGGAGACTACTGGCAACTTATCTTTAATAGCCTTATTTATTATAGTCTCATCCTCTAAATCTTCTATCTGTTTTCTTATTTCTAACTTTCTATACAAGTCCTTAGGAATACTGGCCTCAATTTATAACAAATTCTTCTTGTAGACTAACGAGTGCTCAATTACTATGTCCTCAATTACTAACTGATTTTTAGAGTCATACCTTTCATAATACATGTTCAATGTCTTTAAGTTTTCATCTCTTATTATCATATTTTGTAACATCTTGATATCTAGCTTCCACATATCTTGTGGCTTCTTATGTTCTTCTTTTTCATCTTTCTTCTCAGTTACCTTGTCCTCTTTCTTCTTCGTTTCTACTTCTACCTTTTGTTTCTTAGGGTTGCTTGGTTTGTTAGATCTTGTAGATCTCCTAGGAGTGCTCGTAGGTGCAACCTCTTGTGCAATATTCTCAGGAGTGATTGCTAAATCTATTATGTTGGAAGTAGGACTTATTGTCTTCTTTTCTTCAGAAGGAGGAGGTGCCTCAATTGCCAAGCTAGAGGATCCTTCTGTCATCTTTGTTCTTACTTAATTTAGTTGTTCCTTAGTAATTCCTCCCTTCACAACAATGTTATCAACCATTTTCTCAATCTTCCTCTTCCTTGTCCTTTTTCCTATTCTTCTCTAACTTTTGTTGACTCTTCTAAGTAAGTTCGCCATCTCTCTTCAGATGTGTCTATCTCAGCTGCTAATACATGTTCAACTTGCATTGTGAGAACTTTAGAACTAACCTCATACCCCACAGGATAGCACCATTTCTTTCTTGGTTCTACTGCTTCAAAGCACACACAATCAATTTCAACCATGAAAGAGATTATGTCTTTATACTTCTCTACCAACTCCTCAGGTATTCTGTATCTCTTCTTCATTTATATTTGAAGGATCTTAATCATTGCAAATAATTCACCATCTACCCAATATTTGTTCTGTCTCCTAAAGCTCTCTGATATCTGTATGCCAGTAGGTATACTGTCTTTCCATGCTCTAGGATGCATTCCAGGAAATTTGTGTACAATGTGAATGTACATGTGTATCAGGAGTGAACCAAACTTCAAAGCTTTTGACTTGTCTTTCTTGATAATCCTCACATTATCCAAGAACTGTTGTGCTAGGATTTCGCATAAGTTATATCTGGTGTTTTCCTTTACCATTCTATAGGCCATCATAATTACACATGCTGACATAAAATTGGGTCTATTGTTGTAGTACAACTTATATCCTAGTAGCATTGCTACCAATGTCACATCTTGTTGAAAGATGTCATTCACAGTAATCACTCTCTTATCCCATTTAGAATGAGTTACGGTTTCTACTTGTTTCTTGATATTTTTCACAGCTACAGGGAGGGCTCTAGTATTGTCCAATCTAGTTATCTCATGAATCAGCTAGCTACATATCTTAACAAGTTTCTCTGCTATCTAAATGAACTAATCATGAATTCTACATAGATTGATCTTGAACCATTCGGTCTCGTAGAACTCATTAAGAAGGGTTAACTTAATGATAGATTGTTCTTCCAAATGTTTGAACTCTTCTTTCATTTTTTCATCAAATTATATCATCGCTCCTAATTCCTTATAGATCTCAGCATCTCCTATGGTCTCATACTTATAGTGAATGTAAGCCCTAATATCTTCAATGTGTAACATGCCATAAGGGGTTTGTGAAAATGCTCCTTTCGAACCATCCTCACAAGACTTAAATAGGTGCCTCTTAAACTTATACCTTGGTCTATCAATAAAATAAAATATGATAGTGCATCCATAGCTTCAAGTAGAGTATATAATCTAAATACCTTTAATACGTCGAATTCCATAATTTTTGCTTCAAACAATCACACAATGTAGTTGCTAGATGGCTACATTGCTTCTTAACTCTGTTCTCCTTGGTCCCAGCTAATCGAATGGTGCAGAAATGATATGTTTCAAGGTGTTTTATCCATCGCAAGATGAGTGAATTCATTAATCATAGGTAGCTCAACTTCACACACTGTCTAGTCAAACATAAATTTCATGATCATAGGATATGAATCTCCAAGTGTTGTGATCACAAACATAAACTCCATAGTGTCTATACACACCATATCTAAGCTCTCATGAGATTATTCCATATAATTAGGGGTTGTATATATTCTTTTGTCTACATCTAATGCTCCCCCTAAGGCCATGCAACCTTCTAGGTTAATGTAGTAATGTCAACATCATGCGAAGACCCAGTAGCATCTATTGTCTCTCCCTGACCCAATGCCTTATTGAAATCCTTTACCTTCCATATCTTCTCATCATCTTCATATGATGGTTTCTTGAAATGATTCTTAAACTCATCCATATACTTATTAAGAATTTTACCATTATCACCAATATTATTCTTTATAACCACAGGTGGTGGTCCTCTTCTATTGTTCATTCCATTATACCTGCAAAACTTTGCTATGTGTCCTAAGTTGTTGCATTTGAAATATGTAGGTGGTCTTCTATCCTGATTAACCTGTAGCTTACAATACCTTGCAGTGTGCCCAAGGTTATTGCATTTGTAGCATGTGCTCTTAGCTACTAGCTCTTCTCTGATGTAATCTTGTATGTTCCTTTACTGATCAGGTTTCCTACATTCTCCTTTATTATGTCCATATGCATAACAATTGTAACAATAACTGGTAAAGGGTTTGAAAGGACCTTTACTTCTGCAATCTCTTTTCATGTGTCTAACTTTGTTGCATCCAATGCATCTACCTCTGAAAGGTCTGATCTAATCTTTAGGTTCTTCAAAAGTGGATCTATCTTCAATATTTGCTTCATGTGATTCATCATTAGTCTTAGAACATTCCCCTTCATTGTATCCAATTCCAGTCATGCCTCCTTTAGGTTTCCATCTCTCTCTTTGTTCATCAATTTTATCATTGCTCATGTGTAACTTCTCAATGTGTAATTTGGATTGAGCGAGTTCACCTTTAATGATCTAATTGTACTTCTCCAATTCCTGACATTTATCCTTGTAGTGATCAAGTTTAGTCTTCATTTGTCCTATCTACATATTTTTATCTTTTAGTGTCTCTTCAACTTTTATCTTGCATCCTCTTCATGTTGAATTTCTTTAACCATCAAAAGATTAATTTGTTCTTTTTCTTGCTCTAGCTTCTTTACTTGGTCTGACATATCATTCTCTGAATCCTATTTGATCTTATCCATAAGGTCTTGTCTCTGACTTCTTGAAAGTTCAAGCCATTCCTTTAGTTTCTTAATAAAACCTTATGGTCTTCTTAATTTGAATTTCAATTCATCATTCTTAGCCTTTTCTTTGTCCAAGTCATCAAGTGCTTCTTCAAAGTTCTCTTGCAAACTTTTTGAGTCCATTCTGATCTCCCTTAAGCTATTAGGATTTCTCTCCAAGGGCCAATAGCTTTGATACCAATTTTTGGGATTAAGTAATATTGAGAGGAGGGGTGAGTCAGTATTACAACACTTTAAATTAACTTCAACCAATTGCAAATAAGCCATATCAATGTTGAAATGAAAAGAACATAAGCACATAACACATAGCTCATAACACCATTATTTGTTTTTGAGGAAACCCTGACCAAGGGAAAACCCTGGTGGGGATGGTACCTACAACTATGCACTAAAATATAGAATCCCTGTTAGGAGATCTAGCCCTGTTAGGAGATGAGTATTACATAGTACATTTCCTTGTTAGAGGAATAGAAAACCCTGTTAGGGTTATACAAAAACCATGTTAAAGGTGTGGTGAGCTTACAACTCTTACAATCAAAATTTTGTTACAAAGGTGTTCTTTAATAAGTGAGCTGCACAAGCATCTACTATGCTTTGATAGTTCCAGTTATAGCTCTATCAATTTTTGATCTCACATATTCTATCTTCCTTTCCTAATATCTCAAATTTGCATCCATCACATATTCATCTCTATCATACTTATCACTTACACAAAACACTCTATACTTATATCAAATATGCCATTGAGTCGACTCTCAAATACAATATAAAACATAGCAATTACTTATACATATGATAAATGTAGAGTCGACGATCTTGTATTGCCAAAGTGTCAGCAATATACAACTTGCATCTGACTTAGCATGTTACCATTCCATATAACCTTCCGTTAATCAGATCGCGACTATTCATATGCCCTATTTCATAGTTTCTCTATCTTTGCATACCTTCATATCACTGTATCTTACTGATATCAACACCAAAACATGTACGACCTTAACTGAAGGTCATACATATCCCAAAATATCTTCCTTTAAGTTCGCAAACCATAATAAATCATATATTATCTTCGTTGACCAAAACAATACTGTAGAATAATGTAACTCTGATTGTGTACTTAGTCATTTTCATGACTGTGTCTCCCACACTTATAATCACTTCATGCAATCACTCCAACATAAGTGTTAACATAAATGACAACCCTTGAGTGATCCCTAGTTCTCTCAAAACATCACTTTCCAACACTCCCAATATAAACTGATTAAGTAATTCTATGTTTTTCTTTCCAGAATTGAAACAAGGAACAATCAATTTCATTTCTTTCAAACAAGCTATTTTTTTTTTTTTTTTAAGTCAAATCAAATAGGTTTTTTTATATTAAAGGATAGGTCATTATAAATCTAAATAATTAATAGAGTTTGTATTAGGAGAATCATTTGTAATAAAAAAATAACTAAAAGATTTGATTGTTGTACATAGCTTGGTTCATGATTATTTGTTTCCTATGGTCATTCTCAAGCATGTATTAGCTTGGTAATGTTGACGTTTTTAGTTTAAATCATAAGTGGAATGATCCCAAAATGGAGTAGTAATTCAATGATTAAACACTATGGAATCTAATATCATAAGGTGTTCTAAGATGTTCCTACATCACATGGAAATAATCTAGTATCATAAACACTTAACTTCGATGATTTGTTTGATTCATGTGTTAATTTGTGTGCCCTTTTCATGATAATTAAAACTAGCGAAGACTAAAACTATTTTCAAATGATTTTCATTATGTCACAAATGAATGTATTTATCTATGTCAACCACTATAAAACTTGGTAAATGTATTTAACATAACATATCTCAATCATGCAAATGTTTTTTTAGAGTGAATATGGAGATCCCAACTAAGTTTGTAACACCACAAAGTGTTATTTTCTCTAAATGTGAATGAAAAAATTATAAATGATTAGAGAGAAGAGAATATTAAATGAACATAGCTGAATTCCTTTAAATAAGGATATGGCAGTGTATCACACATACTTGTATTAAGTAGGGCATTTGTAAAGACTGAACTTTCGACACAAAGGCCACATCAACAATAAGAAATAAAGACAAAAGAGTTGGTCAACAAGTCAAAGGTTGAATGCAAAAGTTGACATAATACCAATAGATTCTCTATAATATAGGAATAAAAAAGTACAACTATGACCATAACTATCGAAAGGATAAGGCATACCTATGTCCAAAGATATGCAAACATGTCGACCATCTATCAAACATAGTATTAGAGCCACAATAAGAGATTTCCCATCAAGTACAAACAAGCACAAAAACTATCAATGTTAGGATAACAACCTAAGAGATTTTAGACCAACTATTGAATCACATCTGTAAAAGATAAAGATTAGATCAAATATGTATTTTCATTTCAATGACAAAAGAAAATAACAAAATTACCAAATACCACCATGTCGAACAAAAAGAAGCACATAACACTATAAAGAAAAGTCTTTCCTAAAAGAAGCTTCAGAAACCTATTCACAAAAGTTAGCTAGGGCGAGAATATTGTGGGAGTGTGTTTCCACCCTACCACAAAGCATTAACGCTTCCCTGGAATCCTTCCTGACATGAAGGATACCCATTCCAGCTAGAGGAAAAACTAATAAAGTAAACTGATAGAAGTAATGGAAATATGTGCCAAGATATCTATCTACTAATATTACAATCATGTACAACCGATACATAATTCCTAAATAAATGAACAAAAACAACAACTTTTTCTTTCGATACCATTACATTTCATAGAATTATGATTCCATTTCATAAATGAAATAAAAACATTTTTAAAATCAAGACCAAGATGTCACCCCCTTTCTTAGGATTCATCCAAACATTCAAATATGCCCTTGCTTAGCATTCATCCAAACATCCAAATATGCTTCTAAAAAATCAAAGTCAAATACATTAAAACCTAAATCAGTACCCTCAACATTCGATTTCCTTAAAGTCTTAGCTCTGAATTTGAAGTTGGATATCGCTTCAAAAAAGAAAAAGAAATCTATGTAAATCAAGACATCACAACAAAAACCATGTGATTTAACTAAGAAAGGAAACAAAATTTATCTTATGTTTTGATTAGTAGATATAGTAAAATTCCAAAATGTTTCCAACTTCTGGGCTATGATAAAGAGCCAATGAATTCTAAAGATAAGAATTTGGTCACCACTGGCATCATTAATGTTTGAAATGACCCCCCCAAAAATGATGTTATAAATTCCTATGCTGGTCTGCAAGCTCAAGATCTAAGGTGAGAAAAAGTAAGTTCTAAAAAAAACCCATACATGTCATTCTAAACACTATTGTTGGAAGTCATTCAAAAATATAAATACATCACACTCCTTCTTAGAGTGAATTCTAAACTTTGCAGAGCATAATTAAAAAATGGATTCACATGCATTAACAAACATTCCAACTATGAACCATTCCCTATTCCCAATAAAAAATGATTATCAACTACAATTTCATCATATGATCTTTAGAAAAAAGATAAAATAAATAACAATAATTCCTTACCAAATTAATCGAATACTTCCATAAGGAAAACATATTTATAATGCACATTTCTCTACAACATCAATCATTTCATTTGTTACAAAAATAGAAAACAAATAAAAACCTGGAACTTAAAATGTTGTAGATGATCCCGGTTGTGCCTCTCGTCCAAACTTGCTTACATTATTCTCCTCCTTTGAATCTCCCTCTGTGAGAAGGGAGAGGGAGATAGTGCTTGGCTGAAGTGAGAAACATCCAAATGAGCCACACAATTGTATCGACTATAACCCTAGAAAATTTGTAGCCATCTCAGGCTACTGAATCCATAGACATGAAGCGCCTCTCCTCTCAGGAGAAATTTTTTGTATTTTGGGAAGATCTTTCAAAAGAATTCTCATCGTCTCCTTCCTATCCATGCATAATGCTTCATGGATGCAAGTCTGTCAATTGTAGGAAAGTATGTTTATAGCAGTTGGTTTGGGAAGGAATAGGTTGAGGGCATTTTTGTGTGCCGACCCATTGGACAGTGGCTTAAATCCAAAGCATCATTTTCATTGTGACGACCATGCATTTCAATGGCTGGGTAGTAGTAGTAGAATCTTCCATCCTTATCATCTCCTTCCTCCCCCAAAATAGAGAAGGGGTTAATGTCCCATAATGCCCCCTAGAAGTGGGAGATATCTAAAATTAATGACCACTCTCACAGTTTCTAAATTTTTGAGTGAATTATGGAATGTTTAAGATGATATGGCACGTAACATTTCCAAGAGACTTTAGAAAATTATGGAGAAAAAAAAGAAGTAAATATCTGGGTTATGACATCCTTCCCCCGTTAGACAATGCATCATCCCAATGCATCAATCAAAACATATCATTAATCTCATAAATCCAAACAATATGGCAAATAATACTTTTTGCAAAATTACAATCCATCTTATCTTTTTATTTTCACAACATTTAGGATAAAATATTCATGCAAAATTGTTAAGAACAACTTCTCCTGATATCAATATCACAATTTTTATTTGTTGTGGAAACTTTCTTCTACTTATCATTTCTCAAAGCATTCAAACTTTCGTTCCTTTCTTTTTTTTTGGAATATTTTCAAAGGATGTAACACATATGTAAAGATAATGTACACACACTCGTATGAATCACCAAATAAAAACAAGCTAACCAAGCATCACAAGCAAATTCTAGTGAGTGTGTGAATTCCATTACTACCCTTAAGTTTTACAAGGTTAGAGTTACCTCTCTCTGACAATATTCCCCCCTCTTTTATAATGTGTTGTTCCATTTGTGATACATAGGAACAACATCAAAGCATCAGTTCATGTTGCTATCATAATCAAAATTGAAAATCTACCATTCTCATACTTAATGCTTTCAGAAATAACTTACATGATACTCTTAAGTAGCAACAAAGTACCCACATACCTGTGCTTACTATACCTTATCCTGGTATCACAATAAATTGAGCACATTTTTGGTTTCCTTAGATCCAGGTCATTGGCATACACATATTTATATACTCACAATACTGTTAGCCCAATCATAATGTCAATACTTTAGAAAATAAAATTTTTAATATTCTATATTCAAGAGAAAAGAGTCATTGAAGATTGCAAATTTTTAACTAAAATATGCTTAAATCACAATTGATCACAAGTAAATATTTCATATGTACCTTCTGGCATGTGGTACTTACTAAGTGAGAAATGCATCTGTCCATCTCAAAAATCACCTAAAAAGGTTAGTGGATCCATTTTTTATTTATGTTCAACCTAGGCCTTCATGCCCATCTTGTCATAATAATATTTCAAAAGAAAATTTTAATTGTTTTCATCATAGCATTTATATTTCATTTCCAAAAAAATATAAGTCCTACAAGTCTCACATCTTAATATGAATAAGCATTCACATTTTCATCAACGTAATGCAAGTGTGTGTCATTTAAACATAAGCATCCAAATAAATCATGATAATTCATCACCATATAAAATCAACACATCAATGTATGCTATACATCTATAACAATGCATCTGAAAGCATAACCATAAAGGTCAATCATGAAACAAGACACTTAATTGAAATTGGACATATGTCCTTCTATAATTCCTTGTCTCCTATGTCATCGGATAGTCATTCGTCCATCTACAAATCTTGAGGTAGGAGTGTGGCTCAGACACTTGTATGTTCTATCCACAAAGTCTTACACTTCCTTGGGATTCTACCTACTCACAGAGTTCCCAACTCTGCAATGCCCAAAAAATAAAAGGCAGGGGGTATTTGGTGCAACCATGAAACTTTCTATTTTTCATGAATGTGGCAAGGAGATGGAACATGGGCAACATATTTTCAAAAACATATGCGAACAAGCTTTGGCCAAAGCATCTTTTTATCACTAGGATTGAAAACTGGCAGGTAGAGAAATATCCCTTTCTACCCTTCCCTATTTACTTCTTCTACATTAGCACCCTCACCGAAAGGTAAGCTTTCCAATACTCATATAAATTAAGAAAAAAGATGCAATTCATGCATTTCATATAATTTCCTTTCATGCAATAATACATTAAACAAGAGCATGTAAATCATACAACAATTAACTAATCAAAAGAATTTTCCCCTTCATCATGATAAATATCATTGATCATAGGCAATCACATAATTTGAACCATCTAGTCAAATAAAAATACACATACAAAGGAGGTGTTGACCATTCTTTCAAAAACAACAATAGTGCTTCATAACAAAATAATTCTATCCCTTTTTCATTAGAAGATGACAACCTACTCGTCGATCATCAAATGCATCAAATAGTACATCTATTTTAATCACCTCATAATAATTTCATGCAAGGTCTCAAATATAATCACCCATGTGCCAGTAATATCATATTAATCTCAAAAAGATTTATTTTCCATGGATTCCATCATTGCGTGAATATCCATGCAATGCTCCTCATAGCATAAAAAATCACATCAAAGAATATCAACCAATGTTAATTATTTCATAAACTACGTTTCTAATATACACAACCATTTGCATGTCAATTCAGTTTGATCATTTCATAATAGTTAAAACATATTTCAAGTAACACATGAATACAAGATTATGAATGGTATGTTCTTTGTAATCTACTTCCTTTTACTCTCTATCAATGTTGCACGTTAAACATGACAGATGACATCACTTCCAATCACAGGACTAGCAACATAAAAAACATATCCCAGCCACCACAAGATCATAAGAAATCACAATATTCAAAGTTCACAAATTTTGATTCAAAACCTCAGGGGTCATAAGAAAAATCAAAAGAAGTGTGAACAAAAATCTCAATTGATTGAAAAACTCAAAATTGGTGGCTAGATCGTCACAAGAGAACTTAAAATTTCAAGCTAGTCCTTCACCACTTTCAAAGTTCATCAAGTTCAAAATAAACATCAATTGAAATTAAATCACATTTGCAAAGTGACTAACACCAGCCACAAGGAGGGAGTAAAAGCTACACGTCACCTTGCGTCCAAGGTATGCTAAAGAATATGACCATACTTATAGAACATAAAATCTCAAAGTTTACATCATCATGTAATAACACATTCAATTACCTTAAACAAAATTGCTCTATCCACTAAAGCTATCCCACATGAATTGTTAGTTCTCTCTTTTATTTGAAATCTCATGCCATGCAAGGTAAGACATAAATATATTTTCACAAATTTTCTACAAATTTATGTTTCAGATAAAACATGTTGAATTCTTCTTCCCCAAGAATTTCATAAGGTTCTAGTATTAAAATCATTTCATAAAACTTGCAAATATACCTTACAATAATATATATTTCCATTATTTATCACAAACCAAGACATAAATTCTGGCAAGCTCTCATAACTTTATTGCATAACTATCATTATTTAACTACACAATATATATCTGATAGAATTTATCTTCTTTCTTTACTACACTATTGTAGAGAAAAAGATATTAAAATTCTAAGTGTATCCCACACATAATGTACCTAATATTTTTTCATATATTCTAGCATTTTGCAATAGGAAGCAATCACACCGCTCAAAGGTAGACAGTTTTCAAGTATACATTACTGTTTCAAAATTTCATAGTTTCAAGAACAACCGGGGACATTCAAGAAATTTTACACAACAAAAGTATTATCCCTCAAGTGTCTATTTCCCACAAATCAAGGAATATCATATCATTTCTTATCAAGATAAATTAAAATTGGAAGACTCAAGCTAGTCAATCCAGGGAACCACAGTTATGTTTATAGACCAAACATTAATCGACTCATAATTTATGCAACTAATGGTTGCAACTAAGCATAGTGAACTTAATGTCCTAGTATGGAACCTAGAGCTCTAATACCATATGTAAAGAATGAACTTTTGACACAAAGGCCACATCAACAATAAGCAATAAAGACAAATGCGTCGGCCAACAAGTCAAAGGTCGAATGCAAAAGTTGACATAATACCATTAGATTCTCTATAATGTAGGAATAAAAGAAGTACAACTATGACCATAACTATCAAAAGGATAAGTCATACCTATGTCCAAAGATATGCAAACATGTCGACCATTTTTTGATTATAGTATTAGAGCCACAATAAGAGATTTCCCATCAAGTACAAACAAGCACAAAACTATCAATGTCAGGATAACAACCTAAGAGATTTTCGACCAACTGTCGAATCACATTAGTAAAAGATAAATATTAGATCAAATATGTATTTTCATTTCAATGACAAAAGAAAATAACAAAATTACCAAATACCACCATGTCCAACAAAAAGATGTGTATAGCACTGTAAAGAAAAGTCTTTCTTGAAAGAAGCTTCAAAAACATATTCACAAAAGTCAGCTAGGGAAAGAATATTGTGGGAGTGCATTTCCACCCTACCACAAAGCATTAACGCTTCCCTAGAATCCTTCCTGACATGAAGGATACCTAGCCCAGCTAGAGGAAAAACTAATCAAACTTAAACTGATAGGAGTAATTGAAATATGTGCCAAGATATCTATCTACTAATATTACAATCATGTACAACTGATACATAATTCCCAAATCAATGAATAGAAAAAAGAACTTTTTCTTTTGATACCATTACATTTCATAGACTTATGATTCCATTTCATACATGAAATAAAAACATTCTGAAAATCAAGACCAAGATGTCACCACATTATTTAACATACCTCTTCATGGAGTTTAGTGTTCTCAATACATGCTATGCACATCATGAAAATTCTATATCTAGAAAAGAAAATCAAACATCTTTTAAAGCTCTTTTCTCTCAGCATTAGCACATCACAATTTCATCATATTGACTCACGTTCTCAATTTCCTACTCTTACAAATGTATAATTAATCTAGTTCTCAATATAATCGAGGAATACTTCCTTCTATAGTTCTAAAATATTAAGTATTATCATATATAGTATACACTAGAAATGATTCATGTATATAGGATCACATCTAAGTAGGTAAGTGGATTTATTATGACATTTATACCAATAGACAATACACAAAGAGACCAATATTATGAATTGCATATATCTAAATCAATAAGCATTGTAGAAATCTAATATCTCTAACCTTGACACACATGAACCCTTTCATGAAAATCTTACATTAATCAGCTGATGGATTTAATCATAACAATACAAAAACATATAGAAGTATTGAATATTTATTATCTCCTAACCAACTCATTTCCTATAATGTATCCTTATAGATACTTTCCACGTCTAACTCTAGAAAATATAGTACTAAAATTAGAGCAATTAAATTGAGGAATGATAGTAAAGAAGAGATTTGTTCCCAACAAATGTCCCTAACATTCATCCTATTAGTTTAACCTTAAACATAAGTGACCTATTAACCGTTAACATCCGCAAATTTTATAAATTCGGCCATTTGGATTTTTCTATTTGCTGGTCGTTGCATTGAATAGACTAACATGACGTGAGTTGCAAGAATGGGAATGTCTCTAAAGTTCTCCCAAATTAATTGTTGTGAAAATTAAAATTTGAGGCATTGATTAATAGAGCAGGTCGCAAGCGTTGGAAGCCCTCCTATTTTATGGCCACCAATGTACATAGTGAGGCATGGATTTAGTACAGATTACAACAAGTTTCAAGGGATGTAAACTTTAAAGGCCTGAAACTCCTAGACGTAGTATGACTAAATAGTTTGTAGGAAGATTGAAGACTTTAAATTATCTTGAAGTGGGTGGCCCTTGCTTAGCATTCATCCAAACATTCAAATATGCTTCTAAAAAATCAAAATCAAATACATTAACCCAAATCAGTACCCTCAACATTCAATTTCCTTAAAGTCTTAGCTCTAAATTTGAAGTTGGATATTGCTTAAAAAAGAAGAAGAAATCTATGTAAATCAAGACACCACAACAAAAACTGTGTGATTTAACTAAGAAAGGAAACCAAATTTATCTTATGTTTTGATCAATAGGTATAGAGTAAAATTCCAAAATGTTTCCAACTTCTGGGCTATGATAAAGAGCCAATCAATTCTAAAGATAAGAATTTGGTCACCACTAGCATCATTAATGTTTGAAATGATCCCCCAAAAAATGATGTTATAAATTCCTATGCTGGTCTGCAAGCTCATGATCTAAGGTGAGAAAAAGTAAGTTCTAAAAAAAAACCCACACATGTCATTCTAAATATTGTTGTTGGAAGTCATTCAAAATAATAAATACATTACACTCCTTAGTGAATTCTAAACTTTGCAGAGCATAATTCAAAAATGGATTCACATGCATTAATAAATATTCTGACTATGAATTGTTTGTTGGGAATGGGAACACTGAGAGGGGGGGGGGGGTGAATCAGTGTTCAACCAATTATATCTTTAATCTGAATCTTATCTTAAGTGCATTAATAACTGAAACATAAACAAGATAAGCATACACAACACATAACACCGATATGGTTACGGGGAAACCTAAATAGGTAAAAACCCCGGTGGGAATTACCCACTAAGAAATGCACTAGTGTCTTGTGATCCTTGTTAGAAGATCTTCAACCCTGTTAGGAATTGTTCATTACAATGCTTTTAGTACAGAGACCTTGTCAGAGGTCGGACCCTGTTAGGAGTCTTTTACAATAATCCTATTAGGGGTGTGGACTCACTGTCCTAGAGCACACTACTCAAATGATGAAGGCTACAACCTTCTGATATCAAATATACACTATAGTTGCTAGATGAACCATGCGATGACACTGAATGTCTGATTAGTTCCTTTGATGCACTCATGCTTTGACCTCTTGCAAAGCTCCAATACTTCTCATATACTATTTGCACACTTGTACTCTACTTATCTTATCTTTACATCTACTTCCATACACTTCCACACTACTGCTATACTAATTACAATGGGTGCATCTCATATTTATATGTGCATACTAAACAAACTAGGTCAGCCCTTTGACCTATTACAAATAAGGCTACCAAATGAATTGGCTCAAGTGTGCTTACAAATAATCATCTATATGTATGTTGGCAACCTAAATACAATAGGTGCATTGCCTTTACAATATTACATTATAACCGCAAACCAAAATACTAATAGCCGGCTTCATACTCTATTCTGCTCTGGCATGCACTGGCTGTTCATCTTGAACTATCTATAACTTTTACATGCTTGCATAGCTGATCATGCGCTCATAGACTAAGAAAGAATATAGTCTAACTAACTTAACTTCTAGGGTGCATACCAAAATTCGATCATACACACGCGCGCTAATGCTCTAAGTCTCTGGTACTCTATATACTGTCCAGTTTTCAACACTTAGCCGATTTCTGATCTCCTCTTTGAGTGCGCTGACTCCAAACTGCTATATGACTTTGTTGCCATAATGACAACAGTATATTGAGTCATATACACTAGTATAGCCAACTTTCCAACAATCTCCCCCTTTGTCATTAATGGCAACAAAGGAATATGGCCAAGTTGCTAACTTTCCTGTAATACAAAAGCTTTTTGTCTTCTATACATTTCTCTACATACTTATATCTCCCTTACATTTCTATACATACTTATATCTCCCTAAACATATCTATACATACTTATATCTCCCTAAACATATCATAACCCATATTCTATACACAACTCCTCCTTTGACATTAATGACAAAGGTGCTCCAAAAATGTATCTACATATACTCACCGAGGGAAAACATCTGGATATGCTATCTTTAGGTTCTGGACTTCCTTCTTCCAAAATGTGATTAGAGAGTTTACTATTTGGAGATGGGTGCAAAGAGCATACTGTAGCTTCTCCATCTTCTCCAAATCTGAGCTGGGACCGCTATCATAGGTTATCATTGTGGCATCTATATCCTTGATATTCTGATTCAAGATGTCTAAAGAGGGCACAAGAGCATTCCTTAGCTGAGTTTGTCTTGTCCTATTTTTGACATTTCCTTTTCCACCTTCTCAATCTTATCAATCTACCCTTGATAAAAAATTATTACACATATTCACATCTGTTGATGGGTCCTTTACTGAATTCTTGATCTACTCAAGCATAGTTTCAGCTTCTTTTATTTTCTTGAAGTGGGAGTCAGTGAGATTATCCTGATCTATGCAATCTGCAATGATCTTCCTTCCTTGATCAACAAATTCTTTTAGGGATGCTTGTCCTATTTTGAGTGAGCTCAAATCTAGTGCAAAGTTTCTCATCAGTTCACTCAACCTCTTCTTTTCATACTTTTCTTCTACAACTAGGGATGCAGATGCTTCAAGGCTTGAAAAATTACTTTTGAAATGTGAGATGACTTTGCTCACTTCATCCACTGAGAGTATCTTAGACACTTGCTTGTCTACTGGAAAAAAATTATTTAGAATGTTTACTGCTTCTAATAGTAAAGGATTTCTCATTACTTGTTTCTCCTTGGCCTTCTCCATGGCTAGGACGCTAAATTTAATCAATTATTCTTCTCCCCATGAGTCCAAACTAGTTGTGTCAGGTGTCAAACTTGACAACAATGCAGAAGGTGATGGATTTATGGGAGTGAAATCCATTGTTTCTTGCTTGACTCTTATTTCATCTAGTTTTACCTCTTCTTTCTCTTTTGTTTCTTTTTCTATTTCTATTTCTTTTTCTCGTTCTTTTTCCATTTTTTCTTTTTCAATGTTTTCTATTTCTTTTTCTATTTTCTCTTTTTCTTTCACTTTTTCTCCTTCTTCTTTTGTTAAGTCTTTGATGAAAACTTCTTGTGGGTTAGGAGGATTATTGCCTCAAAGAATTTTAGCTTCTTGAATGTTGACAAATGCTTCCTCAAACTTGTCTAAATCCTTATCAGTAGCTGCCATGGCTTTTTCCACATTATCAATGATAATAGTGCTATCTTTGTGTGATTTTGTGATGGGTGCAGACTTATCTGCCTCTAATTGTGTTCCATATGTGGGCGTTGAGTCTTGTGGACCTGTCACTGGTACATTAGTGGGCTCTACCACTTTATCTTCTTTATTGGTCATTTGTACTATGGGCATAGTAGGGGGATACATGTGTCTGTTCATAAACACCTTCTCAAATGCCTTCTCTATTTCTTTGGCAACCAAATCATAATTCTTGTCCATGATATAAAGTGTCCTTAGTTTGGTTCTCAAATGTGGCTTCACCAAATCTAGCAATAAGGATTTTTCTTCTAGAGAACATACTAGCAGACTTTCATCTAAGATCTTTTCTCTGATCCTAAGATCCTCTTCATTTGCTTGTCTCTTTTGGAATTCTAAAATATCCCATACACTATCTGGAATGAAGGTTTTTAACTCCAAAACTGTCTTTTTGAACTTGATCATATGTTTGAAAATCATACTATGGATTTCTGAGTTGTCAATTTCACTATATTTTTCATAGAATTTTGCTACTTGATAAATTCTACCCTCATCAACAATTCTTGTTTTCAAAACTTTAAGGCTTGGTCTAAATCCTACCTCAAGAGGTGCTTGAATGTTTTTCTTGCTCCTTATTGCTCGTGAGGATGGATGACTAGTGCTGGCTTCTTTCTTCCTCTTTTTTATTGGCTTATACTCCAGAGGAGCAGTAAGGTCAATAGTAACTTTGGGCACAGAAGGAGTATCATCTTCTTTTTCCTTCTAACTATCATCCTTTTCAATTTTTATCTTCTTCTTTGGATCCTTAGATTCAGTCTTAGCTGTTGCTATGCTCTCCAATTCTAGTGCAATCTTTTCTTCCCTTGCCTTATCTAGATCTGCTTGGGATACCCAATGGATTCTCAAGATCTGTGAGGTCACTTTGGCAACTTTTCTCTTTGATGCAACACTATTTAGGATTGCATCAACTTCTCTAGTTTTCTCCTCATATGTACCCCATCTTGGTTCATTGGGATCTTTAGGGGCTGAAAGAAACACCTGTGCATATGCATCAAGGACTTGTTCCTCTACTTCATAACCAAGTGGATGAATCCACTTAGTTCTAGGCTCAACAACTTCCATGCAAGTTATGTCTGTCTCTACCATAAAACAAATAGTATCTTTATACTTTTCCACAATGCTCTCTGGAATTCTGTACCTCATTTGCATCTTTTCTCCGAAGGTTTTCAACTCTAGTGTTATGTAATCTCTTAAGGTGCTTTCTGTGGATATCTTGTAGGATATCTGGGGCATGGTTGGAACAGTCTTGTCCAAGTATACATTTGATACTTTACCAAATATGTGAAGATACATGTAAATGATAAGGGACCCAAACCTGAATATTTTGGTCTTATCATGCTTGATAGCCTTAATGTTATCAATTAGCTATGCGTGCAAGATTTCACATATATTGAATTCTCCATCTTCCTTCATAATTCTGATAGCTGCTAAAATAGTGGCCGCAAACACACTATTCACCCTGGTGGTGTGCTAAAATCTGTATCATAGTATCATTGACATCAATTTGATGTTAGCTTGCTCAATAGGCTCAATTGTCTTATCGTGCCTATCACTCCTAGACTTACAAGTCTGTTTAAAAATCTTTCTAACATCCTTTCCCATTGGAAGGATGATGCCTATCCTAGAAAGTCCTGTAATCTCATGTATAAGGTCACCAGTGATTCTGACTGGTACATCACCTATCCAAAATAGTTCATCATGAATTCTGCTCAATAGTATTTTGATCCATTCTATCTCATAAAACTCATATGCCATAGAATACTCCACAATAGGATGATCATTCCATTTCTGATACTCATCTAGGAAGGTTTTATCTGGTTTTAACATTGTATCCATCTGCGCTCTTAATCTATCCAATCCTACTAGTTCCTTCTTGCAATAGATGTATGCCCTAATGTCCTCAACATGCATAACACCCATAGGCATGCGAGAGAATGCTCCCTCTAAATCATTTAGGGTTGACTTGAAAGGATGATTCTTAAAAACATATCTTTTCTTTTCTACAACATCAAATATTGTGGGAGTGGCCATGGCTTACTTGTTTTAATCACTTTCCAATTGATCTCCAAGATTTTCGAATCAATGCAACAAGCTAGGGTTTTCGCAACGATCAAATCCTCAACTCAAAACTATTAAATTACTCTGTAAATCTTCTTTGTCAACTGCTAGTGCTCTTCTACTCTTCAATCGCTCTGAATTTGAATGCAATGAGTAATCAAGAGGCTTTCTGTGTACTTAAAGTGAAAATTCTACCATTAATGCTTGCTGCATAAACCAAGCTGTCACTTGAATTTTCCAGACTTTCATTCTATTATCAATCAGGTGATGCACTCTTGCATGCATCCAATAAATGTCTCTAAAAGGTTAAGTCCAAAGGTGCATACTCAGAGGGTGAGTATACCAGCCGTACAGGGGTCTAGAGCTAAACTAGCTCCCCTTATGACCCTAAGGGCCATTCATGCAAATATTGTTGGCATTAAGTAGGATTGCCACTAGTGACAAAACTTATTTGCATCTTCAGTGCAAACTGAGTAGAACAGTGCAAACTGAGCAGGACAGTGCAAACCGAGCAGAACAGTGCAAACCGAGCAGGACAATGCAAACCGAGCAGGACAGTGTAAACCGAGTGACATTATGTCTACCGAGTCACAAGTATTTACCAAGTTTGAAACTTACCGAGTGGTTAGTATGAACCGAGCCTTCACTTCTACCGAGTGCTTGATGATGCCGAGTAATGCAGTGGATGCCGAGTATCAGAAAGTCACCGAGTTAGTTTGCAGGAACCGTGTAACCATACTTGGGCCGACTTAGTAGCACTTATGTTTATTTGTTAAGCTGACTTTGTAATTGTAATTAATTGTTTAGACTTGTATATAAACAATGTTGTACAAATACCAAATAGTATGAATGTGGAATAAAAAGGGGAGATAAAAGGCAGAAACTAGTGAATTACAAAGGGCTACTATACATAAGGAGCAGCAGAGACAAATTCATCACAGAAGGTGATCAGTACATCAGTGAATCTCATTCAGCAATCCAGTTGCAAAGTAAGAGATATACTGTTTCATTTTAACTAGTGAATCAGTACTAAAATCCTCTAACCAGGTAGACTTAACAATCTTTTGTAAAATCTCTTTACCGAGTACATACTTCTTTTGTAAGTTTGTAAAAATCCTTTAACATGGTGGATTTAGCAATCCTTATTGCTCCTAGTAGGGCAGATCATCAGAAGTGATCAATGTAAGCCTTAACCGGCCAACTTTATACTGCAATATTAAAGCTTTGTGGGTTTCATCCCCACCCTAGTTTTACTTTCTTTTGGAAGGTTTCTGGGTAACCAAATCTATGTGTCATTGTTGTGAATGCTTTTATGTTTCATGCTTTCTATATGCAAAAGGATAAAGTGAACTATATGTTAATACATCTAATATTGATATAAATTTTTTTTTGAAGTTACTGATTCATCCCTCCCCTCTCAGTAACTTGGTTCATTCTTGAATATTTCCAACAATTGGTATCAGAGCTGTATTGGTTCTCAAGATAAAGCTTAACTAGCTTGAGCAAAGATCTAGGACAATGGAGGTATTCAAACTAAACAAGGTGATTGAAAATGAAAAGCTAGATCTGGAAATGGCCATAGCTAAACTTAAAGAAGCAAAATAACATCTTTCCCAATCCCTAAGAAGAAGGAAGGAACTTGCAAATCAGATGAATGATCATAATTACATTGAAGATCTTTTTCCCTCAAATAGCTTAGATGAAGCAAACAATGCTGTCAAAGAACTCCTAGAAAAGAATGGGTCTCTGCAGGAAGAAGTGAGAAAATTAAAAAGAGAACAAGAACTACACTCAACAAGATTTTGTGAGATCTTAGAACAAAGAAACAAGTTGAAAGATGAATTAGA
This sequence comes from Chamaecyparis obtusa, assembly GCA_027943335.1. Taxonomy (NCBI): domain Eukaryota; kingdom Viridiplantae; phylum Streptophyta; class Pinopsida; order Cupressales; family Cupressaceae; genus Chamaecyparis; species Chamaecyparis obtusa. The sequence continues at coordinate 236,154 of BSBK01002149.1, read as the reverse complement.
TGGAAGGAACAATGAAGTCCAAAATAAAACCCTTCAGCTAGAAAACCTAATTGATCAGATCTCCCATACAAATGAGGAAATTCTGACTCTAAGATCAGAAATAGAAAGCACAAGAGAAGAACTAAGATCTGAAAAGCATATCAATCTAAGATTGGTGGATGACCTAAACACTGAAAAACAAATCAATGAAAGAATGCTGAAGAACCAAGAAGACTTAAATCAGCTGCATGATCAAAATCTTCATAGGAAAAAAGGAAAAGCAGGACTTGGATACAAAGGAGAAGGTGAATCTTCTAGGCAAGGTACTCAAAGGAATCAGAAACCTACTTGTAATCATTGTGGAAAAATAGGACATACTTCAAATAAATGTTGGAGCAATGAAAAATCAAAATTCAGTGGAAAATGCTACAACTGCAATCAGCATGGCTACAAAGAAAATGAATGCAAGGAAAAACCAAGATTCAAAGGTAATTGTCACAAATGCAACAAACAAGGTCACAAGGCATCCGAGTGTAGATCCAAAACATTCAATCCAGCAGAACAAATTATGAAAGCAATGTTTGGATGGGATTACAACACTTGGTGTAGATGTCATTACTGTGGAGAATATGGACACATTGGCATGAACTGCATAAAACATCATCTAAGGAAAAGAGATACTACCATAAGATGTTTCAAATGCACTAAACTTAGTCATATAGCCAAAAATTGCATGAATGCTAGTGAAGTTGAAGATGGAAAGAAGAATGAAGCAACTAAGATTAGGAAACAGATAAGACAACAGTGGATTCCTAAATCTACCGAGCAAACCAGTCCAAGTAATGGAATGGGTGGCTCTACCGACTCAAACTAAATTCCCAAGAAAGCACTGGAACTGTATTCTCATAGACAAATTTTAAGCAATTCCAGAACTGAATTAAAAGAAAGATCTAAATCGGCATACAAGATGCAATAAGATCACAGGAAGGTCGGTATCAGTTTTCACCGAGCGAGGTCAGAGCAATATGAATTCTCAAGTTCACCCAGTTGCGAAGTCTTTACTAAACAATTAATTCATAGTGGGTGACAGTCTGTCGAAATTCATACCCTAATTTCTACTAAGCATTAATGATAGAGTTGTAAACAAAAGGCAAGAAATCAAACTCATTCTTCACTGCGAACTTTAGCATTTTGAGAGCAGAAAATTTCCAGAGCAATCAAGCGATTCAAATACTTTTGTGAAAAGAATTCTCTATGAGCTACCATGGCATCATCCAGCGCTTCAGCAAAGAAAGGAACATAAATGATAATCCAAAGGGAATGGAGAGCACCAAATTTCAAACTCATGCCCGCAATTGCAGCAACCCTAGACCCGAATGGAGCTCAATCTCAGATTCCTCCTAAGGTACAACTTGTTAATGATATTCGCAATCATTTCAATTGTGCAATTCAAGAGATGGGAAACCTAGAGCTAGATATTGTGCGTGAGGAACTGTGTGTGAATGGTGTTCTAAAATCAGAGCACAAACATCTAGAAGACAAGGGATTAGTTGACATTACACATTTACCTCAAAACTTTTAGGAGAAATGGGTTAGATACATTCTCAGCTGTGTACACGAAGGCAAGATTTGGCTTGAGCAACCCATAGAGATCACTAAGAAGATGATTCACCGAATCACTGGTCTTCCCATGTTAAACAAAGTTAAATCTACCAAAACTCTAGGTCGACCGGAGCTAGAGAAGAAAACCCTAGCCGAGTGGGATGGTAGAGGCATGAAAGTAAGCAGCATTATTGATGCTGAACTGAAGTTTGGAACACACATCATTGCTCATAAAATATACAGTTCAAGTCGGCAGAATAGTGTTCCTTGCGAATCCATAGACCTAGCATACAAAGTGGTAAAGAATAATTTATCATTTGACCTTGCAGATTTATTGTTAAAACAGTTTAACAAGAACATGGAAAGCATTCAAACTTCCAAAAAAAATCCATGTAAGTTTGGATCTCTACTGGTCTGTTTATTTTTCTATGTTTAGAAATTCTTCCCTTCCAAAGGAAAAGTAGTATGGAGAAAGGATGTGCCAATTCTTTATGAGATAAATGAATATATTTCAGAAATGGGTGAAAATTTTGAGAACATCATGGATAGTTATTTTGAGTCTTTCAAGGAGAAAATGAACGACAGATTCTGGATTCCACAGAAGTTGGTGGAGGATTATAAGGATGACATTTGTTTCATGGTGGACTATGACAAAGTATACATTCAAGCAGCTAAACCGAGGATTGTACATGTGAAACCTCTTCCTTATGAGGTAAACATTGATGAAACAAAGAATATCATTGAAGCCCTCCTTAATCAGCCTGTTGATCCCAAAGCTCCATATTTTGGGACATACGAAGAAGCAAAAGTGAGAATCAAATTAAGTATAAAGCTTCCACAGGCAGTAAATAAAGGAAAAAAGAGGATAGCCAAAATGCAAGCTATCACACCTCTAATGTTAACCGAGGGCAGAGGAGAAGACATTGAAGAAGAAGAGAAAAAGGATGAGAAAACAGAGGAACCAGAACCTGCAAAGAAGAAAGGAAAGGTATTCATCACCAAGGTACCTAAGCCTCCCACTACCGTATTTACAAGGAGAAGTGCAAAGGGTAAGGTAGACAAAAAGGACAAAGATATAATATTCAAAAAGCCTCCTCTAACCCTTCAAGAGAAGATCAAACTTTTGAGAGAAGGATCTGGAGTAAGTAATATAAAATCTTTAAAATATGAAATAAGATCGGAAACAGAACAAAAGGAGATTGAAGATGCTGTCATTGAAAAGATGGGACAGTGGAAATACTCTCCTGATGAAATAGCCCAACAGATTCCAGGAGCTTTATTAGATCAAATAAAAATGAGATGGGCCAATGCAAGGCAAACTGTAAAAGACATATTTGATCAAACCCTGAAATAGTTAATGCTAAGCTTGAAAAATGATGAAATAAAGAAGGCATTGAAGGAGAATGAAAATAAGATGACACTAAAGTTCAATACTTGTTTAATTATGATTAACAATATTGAATCGGTTGTGAAGAGTGCAAATGCCACATGGAAGAACATATACCATCTTCACCAACCGAGTACTGAATCAGTTATAATAAAAGGCATTGAAGATGATAGTGATGAACAGGAAGAAGCCACTGAGGTAGATGATACCGTGAGGATAGTGGCAGAAGTCATTGCATCACTTCCTACCTCTCCAACAAAAGTTGCTACATCTAGCCTGGAGACATCTTCAAGCATGGTTGTGACAACTTCAACATTTGTCCAATCACCTATAGCAACAACAGAAGTAACTACCATTTCTTCTACCGAGTTGCAGTCTCCTATTTCATCAAGTTTTCCAGCAGTAAGTATTCTAGTTTTTGATTCTACAAGTGTAAATACTTCAGCTTTAAGTTCTCCAGTAGACAGTATACCATTCTTTATTGCTAGTCCTACTATGTCTACTATCACTACTACTAAGGCATTAAGTACCATAATAGATAAGCCTAAGGCTCAATCAAGTATAAGATTTTTGGGCAAGAATATAGTAGAGGATATAGACCTAGATGAGGAAATAGAGATTCCAACATTGGATTTTGCAAATCTATCAGCGGATCAAATGCAAAATATAGGTGAACTCCTCCAAAGGAAAGTGAAGCAAAAGAAGCTTAAAGAGGAGAGAGACAAGGAATATAAAATCATTAAGGATGCTAAGGACATTTTGTCAGAAGCATTAGGTATTAAAGTAGACTCCTCTCAACATGTTTTGTTACAATTAGCAGAAGCGGTAAATAAGTACAATGAGGATTCATCTGGGACAGACAAGTTAGTTGAAAAAACTGAGAAGAAATTCAACAATAAAGTGCTTGAGCACATTGCTCAGCACATAGCTATTAATCAAGCAGAATTATCTTCAGTTTTGACAAACATTGAATCTTCCTATTCGAATGTTACCTCTCTTTTGGCCAAACTATGCAATGTTGCCGAGTTCACCAAGGATGTCAAGGATAAAATGAATAAAATTGATGAGGATTTGAAGATTAGCATACAGAAGCTGCAACTTGAACCAAGTTCAAACTCTGCTCATCACATGAAAATCTCATTCCTATCAAATATGCAGTCAAAACTACTGAAAGAAGACACAAGGATCCGGTCCACACTCCTAGACATTCAGAAAATGATCCTTCCCATCATGAATACAATGTATAAGCACATTGAACATTCCAAAACATTAATTCATGACAATCAGTTCTCAATAGCAGATCACATGATTGCACTCTCTGCAGAAGTCCAAATTGCAATCCAAACATGCAAGATTCTGCAAGAAAATTGGGACAGAACTCTGGCACTGATAATGAAGGTACATTCTATTTTTCTATCAAATTTTGGATTCTCCCTGTAAAACACTTGTATATACACCTTTGGCATTATCATCAAAAAGGGGGAGATATGTATAGAAGAAAAAGTTAGTGCATTGAAAGGGGGAGATAATTTATAAAGCCCTATGACAAAGACAAATTTTGAAAAATCAAAATAAATCTCAACATGGTTCATGTATATAAGTTTTGGGCAATAAGTGTTTTTGTCACTAATGCCAAAGGGGGAGATTGTTGGCATTAAGCAGGATTGCCACTAGTGACAACACTTATTTGCATCCTCAGTGCAAACCAAGCAGAACAGTGCAAACCGAGCAGGACAGTGCAAACTGAGCAGAACAGTGCAAACCGAGCAGGACAGTGCAAACCGAGCAGGACAGTGTAAACCGAGTGACATTATGTCTACCGAGTCACAAGTATTTACCGAGTTTGAAACTTACCGAGTGGTTAGTATGAACCGAGCCTTCACTTCTACCGAGTGCATGACGATGCCGAGTAATGCAGTGGACGCCGAGTATCAGAAAGTCACCGAGTTAGTTTGCAGGAACTGTGTAACCATACTTGGGCCGACTTAGTAGCACTTATGTTTATTTGTTAAGCTGACTTTGTAATTGTAATTAATTGTTTAGACTTGTATATAAACAATGTTGTACAAATACCAAGTAGTATGAATGTGGAATAAAAAGGGGAGATAAAAGGTAGAAACTAGTGAATTACAAAGGGCTACTATACATAAGGAGCAGCAGAGACAAATTCATCACAGAAGGTGATCAGTACATCAGCGAATCTCATTCAGCAATCTAGTTGCAAAGTAAGAGATATACTGTTTCATTTTAACTAGTGAATCAATACTAAAATCCTCTAACCAGGTAGACTTAACAGTCTTTTGTAAAATCTCTTTACCGAGTACATACTTCTTTTGTAAGTTTGTAAAAATCCTTTAACATGGTGGATTTAGCAATCCTTATTGCTCCTAGTAGGGCAGATCATCAGAAGTGATCAATGTAAGCCTTAACCGGCCAACTTTATACTACAATATTAAAGCTTTGTGGGTTTCATCCCCACCCCAGTTTTACTTTCTTTTGGAAGGTTTCTGGGTAACCAAATCTATGTGTCATTGTTGTGAATGCTTTTATGTTTCATGCTTTCTATATGCGAAAGGATAAAGTGAACTATATGCTAATACATCTGATATTGATATAAATTTTTTTTTGAAGTTACTGATTCACCCCTCCCCTCTCAGTAACTTGGTTAATTCTTGAATATTTCCAACAAATATAGAGGGTGCGTCCACTAGGGATGCATCCAACACCATCTTATCTTCCTTATCCTTCTTTTCTTCTGGCCAAATCAAGCTTGCATCTTTTGTTTCTTTCACAAACTTGACTTCTCCTTTGGTATCTAATATAGAGATTCCTATCTTATTAGGGCTTTCTTGACTTTGCGTCCTTGATCTACAAAACTTTGAGATATGTCTAGCTTTGTTACAAGAGTGACAAATAACTGGAGGCCTTAAATTTCTTGGCACATTCATTTGAGCTATCATCTTACATTATTTTGCTAAGTGTCCTCTATAGTTACAAATCTGACATGTAACATTCTAAGGGTTTCTTACATTTGATTGGTTCTGACTTCTCTGATTATGCTGAGTCTTGTTCTTTTAACTTTCTCTACAATTCATTTCTCTATGACCAAATTTATTACATGAATAACAATAAACATTGAAAGGTCTTACCTCTTTACAATCTCTTGCAATGCGTCCTTGCCTATTACAGGCATAACAAGTTCGGTCTACTGGCTTGTGCTCATTCTTGGATGGTTCAAGTTTCTCTTTAGTCTCCTTTCTAGTTTCCTTAGCATCTATAGAGTCTTCTGGTGCTTTCTTCTTTGCTCGCATATCATCAATCTGGTTCTATGCTTCATTGTATCCAATACCGCTGGTATCTCCTTTAAGCTTGCTTGCATACAACTAAGATTCTACCAAATCATTACTGGCGTGTAATTTATCAATGTGATCTTTAGCATTCTTCAATTCAAATTCCAACTTTCCTTTGTTGTTCTTTAGCTCCAAAATTTCCATGTTAGCTTGCCTCAATTCTTCATTCAGTTGAAGGTTCTCCTTGATCTGTTCATCATATACTTCTTGATTGTTTGTTAGCTTTTCATCCAATTCTTCAATTTGATCTTCAAGAGATGAATTATCTTCTTTCAACTTCTTGACCATCTTTCCCAGAGCATTTCTAGTACAATCTTTTAGGTCTTGTTTCAATTTCTTGATAATGTTGATATAGCTACTAACTTTCAGCTTTAGTTCCTCAACTACCTTTTCAAATTTGTCTAGGTCTACAAGAGCTGCCTTGAGATTTTCCTTTAGATTCATTTTTGCTTCTGAACCCATTAATCTCCTCAAGTGGTTAAACTTCTCTTCAAAGGACCAGAGCTCTGATACCAATTGTTAGGATTGAGAACACTGAGAGGGGGGGTGAATCAGTGTTCAACCAATTATATCTTTAATCTGAATCTTATCTTAAGTGCATTAATAACTGAAACATAAACAAGATAAGCATACACAACACATTACACCAATATGGTTACGGGGAAACCCAAATAGGTAAAAACCTCAGTGGGAATTAACACCCACTAAGAACTACACTAGTGTCTTGTGATCCTTGTTAGAAGATTTGTAAGCCTACGAGGAGTTGTTCATTACAATGCTTTTAGTACAGAGACCTTGTTAGAGGTTAGACCCTGTTAGGAGTCTTTTACAATAACCCTGTTAAGGGTGTGGACTCACTATCCTAGAGAACATTGCTCAAATAATGAAGGCTACAACATTCTAATATTAGATATACACTATATCTACTGGATGAACTATGTGATGACACTGAATGTCTGATTAGTTCCTTTGATGCACTGATGCTTTGACCTCTTGCAAAGCTCCAATACTTCTCATATACTCTTCGCACATTTGTACTCTACTTATCTTATCTTTACATCTACTTCCATACACTTCCACACTACTACCATACTAATTACAATGGGTGCATCTCATATTTATATGCGCATACTAAACAAATAACTAGGCCGGCCCTTTGACCTATTACAAATAATGCTACCAAATGAATTGGCTCAAGCGCGCTTACAAATAATCATCTATACATGTCGGCAACCTAAATACAATAGGTGTATAGCCTTTACAATATTACATTATAACTGCAAACCAAAATACCAATAGTTAGCTTCATACTCTATTCTGCTCTAGCATGCACTGGTTGTTCATCTTGAACTGTCTGTAACTTTTACATGCTTGCATATCTGATCACATGCGCTCATAAACTAAGAAAGAATATAGTCTAACTAACTTAACTTCTAGGGTGCATACCAAAATTTGATCATACACATATGCGCTGATGCTATGAGTCCCTGGTACTCTATATACTGTCTAGTCTTCAACACTTGGCTGATTTTTGATCTCCTCTTTAAGTGTGCTGACTCCAAACTGCTATATGACTTTGTTTCCATAATGACAACACTATATTGAGTCATATACACCAGTATAGCCAACTTGCCAACACTGTTCCCTATTCCCAATAAAAAATGATTACTGACTACAATTTCATCATATGATCTTTAGAAAATATTTAAAATAATAACAATAATTCCTTACCAAATTCATCGAATACTTCCATAAGGACAACATATTTATAATGCACATTTCTCTACAACATCAATCATTTCATTCTTACAAAAATAGAAAACAAATAAAAACCTAGAACTTAAAATGTTGTAGATGATTCCCGATTGTGCCTCTCATCCAAACCTGCTTACATTATTCTACTCCTTTGAATCTCCCTCTATGATAAGGGAGAGGGAGATTATGCTTGGTTGAAGTGAGAAACATCCAAATGAGCCACACAGTTATTTCAACTATAACCCTAGAAAATTCATAGCCATCTCAGGCCACTGAATCCATAGACATGAAGTGCCGCTCCTCTCAGGAGAATTGTTTTTTGTATTCTGGATAGATCTTTCAAAAGAATTCTCATCGTCTCCTTCCTATCCATGCATAATGCTTCATGGATGCAAGTATGTCAATTGCAAGAAAGTATGTTTATAGTAGTTGGTTTGGGAAGGAATAGATTGAGGGCATTTTTGTGTGCCGGCCCATTGGACGGTAGCTTAAATCCAGAGCATCATTTTCATTGTGAGGACCATGCATTTCAATGGCCGAGTAGTAGTAGTAGCATCTGCCATCCTTATCATCTCCTCCCTCCCCCAAAATAGAGAAGGGGTCAATGTCCCGTAATCCCCCCCAGAAGTGGGAGATATCTGAAATTAATGACCACTCTCCCAGTTTCTAAATTTTTAGAGTGAATAATGTAATGTTTAAGATGAGATGGCACGTAACATTGCCAAGAGACTTTAGAAAATTACAGAGAAAAAAAAATAGTAAATATTTGGATTATGACAACATTGGTGAGAAATATATAAGTCAACCAAAATTTGAATTTGATATGTCAAGTTTGCAATTGTAGAGCTGATATTGTGTCCATAGAAATCATTTGGGACATGACAATATATAAGTCAAGGTCGCTAATAGTTGTGTACCAACAAGTACATAGATAAGAATGATCAAAACACAATTTTAGTGAATGTATCAAAATCTATGTATCTATAGATGAAGTAGGAAATCAATACTTAGGAAGAAGTGTAAACATATGAGTGGATGGTACGGGTGTAAAACTTAACTTTACATAAAATTACATCAATTATTAATATTGAAACATTCTCTCAAAAAGATAAATACAAGTTAAATAAAAATAAGATTAATATATAAATATTATCTTTACAAAATTCTCTATTTAACTATAAAAAAATATATGATAAAAACTCCACTCCTCAATTATATCAATACTTGTTTTTTTAATGTCATTTTCATAAGATTACACTTTCATTTATTGTCTTTTGTGTAGGCTTATCTCATTTAAAATTTAAGTATCTATCATCTTTTTAAATTATTAATGTCATCTCCATAAGCTTACACTTTTATTTATTGTCTTATGTCTAGACTTATCTCATTTAGAATTTAAGGATCTAACTTTTCACCACCTACTTCTTAATATTATATTATCGTCTTTTAAAATAATTTTAAAAAATACACACATTTATTCATATTTATGTGTTTTTAACAACTGATAAATGTTGATTGCTTGAAATAAATTATCCAAAAGATATGTCTATTGCAACAGTATCTTAACCTAGAATAGTCATTATTTAATGCAAGAATAAAGTAATTCGCTATTTGTGGTCATTTTTTGAATTCCCGAATTACAAAATTAATCCCCATTTTTGGGCCAATGAATTCTCTCAAATAGATAAATAGTAGTTAAATAAAAAATAACATGAATATATTAATATTATCATTAGAAAATTATCTTTTAACTCTTAAAAAATGTATGATAAAAACTCCACTCCTCAGTTAGATCAATACTTACTTTTTTAATGTCATTTTCATAAGCTTACACTTTCATTTATTGTCTTTTGTGTAGACTTATCTCATTTAAAATTTAAAGATCTATCATCTTTTTAAATAATTAATTTCATCTCCATAAGCTTACACTTTTATTTATTGTCTTCCATACAGACTTATCTCATTTAGAATTTAAGGATCTACATTTTTACTACCTACTTCTTAATATTATATTATCATCTTTTAAAATAATTTAAAAAATTGCATACATTTATTTTAATTTATGTGTTCTTAATATTATATTATATCTTTTATAATAATTTAGAAAATTACATACATTTATTCTATTTATGTGTTTTTAACAACCGATAAATGTTGATTGCTCGGAATAAATTATCCAAAATATATGTCTATTGCAACAGTATCTTATTGAAAAGGGTGTGGGTGAATGGGTTTGGTCATCTAAAAGTGCAGCAGGTATATATGATGGTTAGTGACATTCGCCACTAAGGTCAAACTACCAAGCTAGTGGAGCAGAGAAAATTCTTTATGTTTCTTCACTAGATAATGTGAAATATTTTATTAAGTCCAGAGCATCAAACATATATCAGCTTAACAAAACAGGTGGGGAAAGCAGGTATAATCTGATTCTTTTAATGTGAGAGTAGCGCATTAAAATTTGTCTGGTTGCATTACCTTTTGGCCTTTAAATAGCATCCATATTGGGCAGACTGGAAACACAGATTTACTGCGTAGTCCTCAGATTTTGTCTAAAAAAGAAATAGTTTCACAAAGGTCTCGAGTTCAAATCTTGTAAATGATGAAGCAGGCAGCAGCAACAGAGGGAAGCATTGAAAAAGCACCTCTTCCTCCACCAGTAAGGCGATGGAGGAGAGTGCGGAGATTGGGGGTATTTTTTGATTTGGTTCTGAGGTTGCTGGCCTTGGCAGGCACCATTACAGCTTTCATTGCCATGGCGACAGCAGATGAAACCCTCCCAATATTCACCCAACTCTTCCAGTTTGAAGCAAAATACAGTGATCTTCCAGCATTCACGTATTCTACAAAGCCCATCATCTAGTTTTACCATTTGTTTACTATTAGCCATACCATTTTTTTCAAGGATTGCATTTCTGTTGCTAATTTCTTTACTACCCAGCTTCTTTTTCACAAGGATTATTGTTTTGTCACTAATTTCTTAAGTAACTATCTTGTTTTTCTCAAGGATTTTTGCTGTATTAAGTGATGTCCTTACAACCCATGCTCTATTTATGAAGAATTGTTTTTCTTTTACAGACCTTTCTATTACATGTGGTTTAAACAAGGTTTGATTTCTTTAGATTGTTCATCTTGAATATTTAGATAGGTTCTACTAGAGAAGTGAGTGTGATTCATTTTGATTTGAATGACACACTCTAAATTTCGATTTACTTAAATGATTTATCTTAAATCACGTTAATAGATCTCACAGAAAATACAAATCTAATTTAGAATGAAACATATAAATAAGTTAAAACTTAAACTACGCTGTTTAAATCCATGATTTTTTATTTTTTTTATATTTATTTATTTCTAATAAGATGTTTGCTAATTTGCAGATACTTCGTGATAGCTAATGCTATAGCTGCTGGATACCTGGTTTTATCTCTGCCTATCTCCATCTTTAATATAGTGAAACCCCGCTTTGCAGCCATAAGAATGTTTATGGTGTTCTTTGACACGGTAATAACCATTTTCTAATCATATACATGCATACATAGTTGAAGATATGTGGAATTATTGATGGGTATGATAAAATATTGGTGCAGGTGATGGTAGCTGTTGTGACATCTGGAGCAGCAGCGGGGGCAGCAATAGTATATTTGGCTCAAAAGGGAAACAACCATGCAAACTGGTTTGCCATTTGCCAACAGTTCAACTCATTCTGTCAGCAAGCTGGCGGGGCTCTCATTGCTTCGTTTGCTGCAGTAGTTTTCTTGATGCTTCTGGTTGCCTTGTCTGCTATAAGTCTATACAGGCGTCGTGCATAATACCTTTCTTCCTTAGCCTATATGTTTACAAGCTCATAAGATATATAGATACTTGCAGTAGTATCTCTGATAAGGAAGGGTTATGGTTGCTTTGTATAAATTGTGTTGTGAATTTGAGTAATTTATCCTAGCTACCATGTTGTGATCTTTATGTGGGTGGCTTAGTGTTGTATGCATTCAGTGCTCAGCTTGTAAGGAATTGTGCATTATCTATGAATTCTTAAACTATGTTTTATATTTCTTTGAGGTATTAGAGAGGTTTAAATGTAATCAAAGGTCAAGGAACAAACAACTTTATTTATGTATATGGTTGGTTTTGTAGTATAAAGTTTTGGGTCTTTTTAAAATTCTTTTTCATTACAGTTAAAAGTATTTATTTAACTAGCAATTGTGTACTTGCGGGCAGACAATGAATAGTCGATATATTCTATATTTTCAAAGGGTTATGTATAATTGTAGTGAAAATAATTCAATTGGTTGGTTGGATAAGTTGTCGAAGTTAATGCATGGTTGAGGAACAATGTTGGGGCCCGATTACAAGCTGGATTTATTCGAAAATAGTTGTCACACTTTGACATTGGCAGGTTTTGGAATCGTTGACCAAGTCGGATATTTTTTATATGGATTGGAAGCTATTTTAAATTGTTTTTTTAATGTCGATAAGTTTTGGGAATTGCGCGAAAAACTCAAGTACAAATGATATAATTCATGTTAAAAATGTACAATCATGTCATTTGCATTACAATGTGAGATTGTCTTACATCTCACTTTTTGTTCCTATTTTAGATTTAATACTTCAATGCAATAAGAAGAATACAGATTAAAAAGAGAATGCACATCAGTAAATTAGAATGATACATTATACACATTACAAGAGTTTTAATAATTGAAATTTAGAAATGGATAGTGACGAATCTAGCTGGGGAAAACTTGAATGTCATAATGAGCCATAGAAAAATTACAATACAAATACTAGTGATAATGAGCCAATGGTGGATTGTGTTCAATTTCAAAAGCACTACCCAAACAATTCTCATATTCTTGCCAATTCCTTCCATTCTAGCTTACTATTTGCACAAGCCTCGCAATGTTATTTGTCAAAGATAAATAAGACATGGTGAGGGACATTCATAGAATTATTGCAGCCACAATCATAGCCAACAATAGTTTAATACCCTGCAAACCTCAAATTATGCTCTGATGTAGCACAACACTCTATGTTAACAATAAAACTCCATTACAAGACAAATAAACACAGATTTGAAACCTTCAATATTTTCCATTCATCACTGACTACCTCTACAACTTTCTACCAACTCTTAAGTAACCAAAAATCCTAGAAAATCAAGAAAACCGAAAATTACCCTTTTTTGGCAATTTTTTCCATAGTTATTTTTTTGCCATTTTTGGTAATTTTCAAAACAACACCTAAAAAACTGAGTTTTTGCCTAAATATGCCCTTGACTAAGTTAGAATGAATTGCCAACTAATATCCGATATTAGAAACATAAATTCAAATTTATTACAAAATAGAACTTTCTAAAAACTAGAGAAAAAACACTAAAAGCTGATTTCAGAGCCCTAGATGAAACTTTCAGCTCCTGAAAATGTGCCAAAACGGACCCCAATTGATCTGCGATCTATTGTCAAAACAAATGGCACCACTTGAGGTATGCACCCAAAAAATTTAAGCAAAAGCCCAGACCTGAGTCCAAGTTATGACCTCCAGAAGTTTTTGTATTAGATTATGACCTACAAATGGTCCTGCATCATTCTCCCCTTCTTTAAAGGAACGCAGCTCCTGCAAGTGGTTGTATGTGAATTGTTACAACTTTGTGGGGTCCAACTTCATCATGTCCCACTCTGAGATCCAGGTGTTATCTGTCACTGGTAATCCCTCCCACTAAATCAAGTACCTATTGTAATGACCATTCTGGGTGACTGTAGACTGCTTATCCAGAATGTGGGCAATCTTTTCTTTCTTTTTACTTGGAAGGTGGTGATGCCAATCCACCTCATCTTCACTTTCTGACTCAGATAGTTCTCCATGAAATTCATATAAATCAGAAACATTAAATACAGGAGAAATATCCAGATCATCTGGTAAACAAACCTCATAAGCATTATCATTGATCTTCAGAATTCGGCAAGGACCTATCTTTTTGTATTTCATCTTATGATATGTGCCAGTAAGAAATCTCTCACACCTCAAGTACACCATCACCAAATCATCTGTATTAAAAATTTGTCTCCTTCTACTGACATCTGCAACAGCCTTATATCGCTCATTGCTATCTTGCAATTTACTCCTCACATCTTGTTGAAGTTGTTGAAGGTGTTCAACAAATGCTTCCCCATCATCACTAATTCTATCTTGCACATGGAGTTGTACAAGGTCCAAAACACCCTAAGGATTCCTACCATATACAATCTGAAAAGGAGATTTTCCAGTTGATCTGTTAACATAACTGTTGTAAGAAAACTCTACTTGAGGCAATGCCAAATCCCACTGCTTGGGCTTTTCACCAACAATGCACCATAACAAGTTTCCCAAACTCTGATTGACTACCTCAGTTTATCCATCAGTTTGGGGATGATAGGCACTGCTAAACTGCAACTGTGTTCCCATCTTCTTCCATAAGGTCCTCTAGAAATTACTCAAAAAATTAGTATCCCTGTCAGATGTGATAGTCTTTGGAATGCCATGGAGTCTAACAACTTCTGAGAAAAATAAATTGGCTATCCTTGTGGCATCATTAGTTTTTTTACAAGCAATAAAATGAGCCATCTTAGAGAATCTATCAACAACTACAAAAATAGAATCTGTATCTCGCTGGGTGTGGGGAAGCCCTAATACAAAATCCATACTCACATCTATCCATGGCTCGATGGGTACAGGTGGAGGTGTATACAAGCTTGTGTTTTGGGAGTGACCCTTGGCCACTTGGCAGATTCTGCACCTTGCCACATACTTAGCAATGTCCCTTTTTAGTTTTGGCTAGTAGTATATATCTTCAACCAAGGCTATTATCTTGTCCTTCTCAAAGTGACCAGCCAAACCACCACTATGAAATTCTTAGGTAATATTTTCCCTCGTGGAACCAGTTGGTATACAAAGTTGTTTTCCTCTAAAGAGGTAACCATCCTGCATAAAGTATTCTCCTCTTAGGTGATCTGAAAGACTATTTGCTGGCTCTTTAGTCTTCTCTATAATTTCCCAAAAATCATCATCAGCCTCATACAAAACTTTAATAGAATCAAAACCAATGACCTATGTTTCTATTGTAGTTATCAGTGTAACACGTCAACCTTTAGTTGCATGCTCTTGGCTACTATTAGTTGCATGCTAGAGTTCTTCAATGCAATTTGATTTATTAAGAGTACTTGCCTTTATTTGATCTTAATGATTAAGGCCAAGAGAAATATTGTATCATCTCCCTCAACCTAATAGAGAACTCATACAATTTATGAAGAGAGTGCCAATGATACAATGGTATCATAGGACTCCTAATCCTAATAGAGAAGAAAAATAGGAAATCAGAATTAAAATGTGATGGTGCATAGTGCTTTGACTCCAACTTCAAGATAACAAGCAATGGGCTAGAGAAGGAGAAGATCAAACTAAAATGATAATCAATCCCTCTTTTATTCACTTGATGATGGTGGAACATTCATGCAAAGGCCAATTATACACACCAATGTTGATGGTGCATTCTTTGGAAGTCTCAACCATTAAGCTGTCATCCTTGTCATTCTTTCCAATTCTGCCCATCCTATCATTACTATAATTATGTTATCCTCACATTTGTAATTAGATGTACTTGAACAATACATGACATCATCATGATTAAGGTACTACTACACTTGTATGAAGGTAGGTAAGAGAACTGGAAATAGTACGTTAAATAATTAATTCTTTACATCTCTGTGTACTATTTATAGGAGAGTTTAAGTGGTGATTAAATAAAATTGATGATTAGAAATAGTACAAATATTGAAATTTAATTTCATACATATCTCAAAATTTGTGAATAAAAAAAATATGGGTAGAAACATATTGGTCAATTAGAAACGGCTCATGCTCGCTCTGCACTCTACTAGGGTTTTTTGCCTTGCATCCATTTTCTACAGTCCTTTCCCTTTGCACATACCATAGTTATTACAGGTGTATGCACCCTAAAATGGTCGCCTAGACTTTGGGCCCCATTTACTTGATTTATCAATCCTGAATCATTTTTATCAATAACCAATATTTTCAACATTATCAAATTCTCAATCAAGTCTTAATTTCGATCATATATTGGATTTTTATCCTATGGGCTAACCATTTATCCTAAGTCTTTATTTATTCAAAAGGAATATTTCCTCCCCTTTTGATTAAATAAAAAAGCCCCCCCCACTTTTTCCTCTTATCCTAAGTTGCACAAATAAAGCATTATTGCTATTTTATTAAAAAAGAAAAAACACTTTTTGTCTCATATGGACATAAAGTCAACTCCTATTTTCCTATTGGAGGATACTTGTGCACATGGATTGCTCCTCTTTCAACCTCCACCGTTGATAAGATCTTTTGCCTGTTAATCTCCATGGTCCATTTCACCTCATTTCTTATAAAAGGAGAGCTCTTTCCTTCATTTGCATACAATTGTTTCATGCTAATGTTATGCTGCAGGTTTTCTAGGTGCATTTGGAGCTTTTGAAGACATTGAAGACTTGCTTCATTTCATCATTTAGTTGCATATTTTCTTTCTTAGTTGCATAATCATGGCATTCATAGTATAGATTTCCTTTTATGCAATAGAATAAGCTCACATAGTCTAAATAGGAAGGCTTGGTAATACTTGTTATTTCCTTTCATAGATTAGTTGCAATGTACTTTCCTTTCATAGCTTAGATTGCATACTCATTCTTAGTTTACTTGCATTGCATTGCATTCATTTGATTCTTGGAGATATTGGCACTCTTGCCCTTATCTTCACTTGAATCTCTCATTGTGTGGTTGACTAGCAAGGTCATGAGTTCATAGCTCTAGTTGAGAGCAATTTTCAATCTTGCAACTCCATACATAGAGAGCTATGGATCAATTTGTGAGGGCTCATTCTTGAGTTTCCTTGCATGTAAGGATTCATAGAAGTGCACTACTTTTGTGTGTACATTTTTGGCGCCTACCGTGGGGCAGAGTAGATAGCTTTGTCCTTTAATTTCTTGCATTTTCGTCATTTTTTGGATTATTTTTCAGAAATTTTGCAGGTTGCGATTTTCTGTCTCAGAGTATCGCGTGATACTTTTCAGGTATATCGCGCGATATACCTTACTATATGCGCGTGACACTTTGCTTTAGAGAAGAATCACACGACAGTTTTGAGGTATATCGCCTGGCATCGTGCGAAGTATCACCCGCCCATAGTGCAGTATATCACCCGGACTGAGGTATATCGCCCAACTACAGGAAACTGTATCGCGTGATACTGGTGAAGTCTGAGGTATATCGCCTGATCTGACAGAGACTTGCATTTCAAGTTTTATCATCCAAATTTGATCATATTTAGCTTGCTGGTTTACTTTACTACATTTAGGAAGATCTAATATGCATCTATTAGCCTAGATAAATCAGTTTCTTGTGCTATTTCATTTAGATTTTGGTTTAGCTAACCTTGTTGGTCTAACAAGTTGTGCTTGTAGGTGCTCTCATTGCTTGAAATTTGCCAAAAGAACACATGTCAAAGAGGGCTACTAATGGTTTTTGCAAGGCTGCCCTAAGCATAAAAAAATAAATCAAGTGCTTGTTTAATTGCTTTCTTGTATTAAGTGTGGCATATACTAGTTGTTTCATTTCATAGGCACTTAATACTTTGTGAAAGGGATCTTGAGGTGGTAGGAGAAGTATGCTCTTCACCTTTAGGTGAATCAGAAAATCTTGACCCATGTTGAGGTTTTGGAAGCAAAGGGGTAATTGAATATTTGCTTGGTGTGTTTGGGAGAAGTTTTTGAGATAGGGGAGTATGCTCTTCACCCTTGTGGTGAATCAAAAACCTTGAACCTCAAAAATCATCCACTTTTTATTTAGTTTAGGAATCTTTTTAGCGGGCCTGCTCTTGAGCAATCAAGAGGAATGACTCAAGTGGGGACAACCTTGTCATCATTTTCCTTGGTGGCAAGTGATTCCAACTCACTATAATCTCAAGGCTATCAAGGACACCAAAAACCTTGGTAGACATAACACTTGTCTTTGCTTGGTGTGAGTAGCTCATGGGATTGCGACCATGGGGAAAACATTGAGAAAGAATGCTTAAGGTACTCTTGAGGCCGCGAGGTCCTAGTCCTTTATGAGGAGCAAGAGGGGTGTTGTGAACGGAAATCCTTATTAAGAACCATAGTTAGAAGCTACCCTATTTTAGCCACTTATCTTCTTAGTGCAAGGATTGATCCAAGTGGAGCAACCTGGATCACCTTAAGATACTCACCATATGTGTCCCTTTGGTTGTGTTGTTTGACACTTCCACGACAAAGCCAATATCTCTTGTGGGCAACCACTTGGTGTGAAGCAAGGGGGCATCAAGTTGTGGGCTAAGTTGGTAAGTATTGAGCCTTGACATTTTAGGATAGGTTGCTTGAAGTGTTCTCGATTGTGTAATACCAGTGTGAACATTCTCAACATACAAATAATCGGTAGCATTCATAAGGTGCTTTTTCATTTTGATATCACAACTGATTGTCTTGGCAAAGTTTCTTTTGCCCTTGTTTCAAGTGCTTGAAGACACGTTTGATCCCGTACTATTTGCAAACCTGTCATTTTACTACTGTCACTATGATTACATTTGAGAAATCAACCTTCAGACCAAAAATCTCGATCAAACATACCCAAAAATGCAAACTTTACACAATTCTGCAACAGTATCGCGCCCTGTCAAGTGAAATATCATGCGATACTTCGCGCCTGCTAGAAATATCGCCTGCTTTGAGGAGAAATATCACGCGATAGTTCACCCATACTGGACTATCGCCTGACCTGCCTGGAGTATATCGCCCGGCTATTGTAAGGTCTATCGCCTGGTGTGGGGTGAAGTATCACCCAGTTATAGGTATATCACCCTGGTAGCCTAGAGTATATCGCCTGGTTAATTTCGGCCATGCTTTCAGTTTGGTCAGTCTCAGCTACTATTAGTCAGACTAGGTCTTTGAGTAGGCTTCTTGCTCTGTCATTAGGGACCTATCTTGGCTCTAAATCTCTGGTTTTTCCTTACTAGGGACAGCATTAATTGATTTACAAGGTCACTTTGGAAATAATTGTCAAGATTAGCAAGATATTCTTGGTGAGAAAATTTGCCTCTAGGATTGTTAGCTACATTCTTGGAAAAATTTTAGTTCTCTTATTGTCCAAATCATTTTCTCTATTTCAATTATATTTTGGCCTAGTCTAACCTCCTGATTCAAAAGTGCAAGGGTAGTCACCCTTTGATTTAAAGCACCTCTTTGACAGTGTTGGTAAAGCCCCTTTTTCTATCTTTTCATTTCATTTTGGACAATAGAGAACTTTGATTATCCTAGTTTGGTGTTGACATTTCGAAAGGTCATCTTGTCATTAAGGATCTCTTTCTTTCATGTTAGTTACAACAAGGTACCAAGTCAATCAAGGAAAGTGACCCCCTGTTGTGTTTAACCAATTACCACCAGTTAAGACTCATCAACAGCATAAGGGAAAGGGACCCCTCTTTGATCAATCTCCTAAGAGTGAATCTGAGGTTTTTTTTAAACCAAAGAGTAATCCTAGTGAAGTTAGTACCTTTTTTATACCACTCTCATCAAGCATGGATATGAGTTACACTTTCACTCGACAACAAAGAGAAGCCATGAATCAAACTCTTGAGGATATGTTCCAACGACATAGGAATACCAAGGAATATGGTGTTTCTTCTCATGTTAGTCCACATGGATCACCCCCCAACAACACAAGATACTTTGATGCTCATCAACAAGCTGCAAAACATTACCAACAAACTCACTCAGACTCAGAATCACAACATGAGGACCAGAACAACGAGTCTAGTGATCACCATGTCAACGTGGCCAACACCACAAGGCATTCAAGACAACCTTCTCCCCTTATCGATACCTCTCGATATGCAAGTACGAGGTTGAAAAGCATTGAAAGGGAGAAGCAAGCCTATTTAGACAAACAAGCTGCCAAAAGGGAAAAATTCAGACAATTAGAAGAAAAGGAACATGCATTATTGGATATAAGAAAAAGAGCCGCCCAAGAAGAAGAAGATAGGCTCTATGCACAAAAAATCCACAATCAATTCAATGGGAGGGGTACCAATAGTGGGACCAACTCACCCCCATCTACTCCCTCGCCCAGTCCTAGAAGAAGATCAAGGATGCCCTCATGATTCCCAAGTCCTAGGGGAAGAAGGATTTCAAGATATGATCGTCATAGGAGACAATCACCTCATGGACATTCAAAGCAACCCTCCCAACGAGCACATCATGGCTCATAACATGGAGGAAGATATGCCAAATTGGATCATATAGATTTTATGACTATGCAACAAGAACCATCCTTTCAAGCATATGTAGAAAGGTATGTGGAACAAAGTAAAGATCAATTCCTAGAAAGTCTCATCAACAAGGGTGCTAAGGTCCCATATAATTTTGATGTAGACCGAAAGGTAAAGAAACAAGATCCATCAACTAATGAGGTGATCAAACAACTTCAAAAGGACATAGAAAGGATGAGGGCTCCTAAGAGCACATTTAACTTGGACTCCATATGTCCCAATCCAATTGATAAGAGTGTGGTGTTGGTTGAGTTCCCCAAAAAAGTTGAGTTTCCAACCTATGACAAATATGATGGTGTTGGTGACCCTCACGACCATGTTAGATAGTTCTACATAATGAGCTTTTCTTTTCACCATGAAGACTCCTACTTAATGAGGTTATTCCCAAGGAGTCTCAAGGGACAAGCCATGGAGTGGTTTACTAACCTTACTCCTCTAGTAAAGACATTCAGAGAGCTTGTGGAAAGATTTGTTCAACATTTTGCTTACAACTTATCAAGGTCGGTCACCATGCTTGATTTGTGCAAACTCAAGCAGAATCAAGGGGAATCCTTCATTACCTTCCTACAAAGATGGAGACGTTTATGCTCAAAATATTCAAGGACAATTCCTGAAGAGGAAAGAATAGACATTATTGTGAGCAACTTGGTACCAGAATTAAGGTATGAAGTAAGGAAGATCCCATTTAATTCTTTTGATACCATGGTAGAAGTGGCATGTCGCATAGAGGATGTCCTAAAAGAACAAGGAATTTTGGCTAAATCAACGAATAACAACAATGGCCAAAACAACAACAATAATGGTCATAAGGACAAAAAGAACTCTTATTGGAACACGAATAAATAGGTAGTCAATGACGGAGTTGTTGACTCATCCCAACCTAAGAATGAAGGAGTTCTCAATCTCTCTAATGCGGTTCAAGCCATGAAACTTCAAACATCTTCAGGACCACAAGAAAATAAACCCAAGTACCAAGGGAGACCTAAGAAGGAAAAAAGGCAATTTACCAAACTTGGGGATTCATATGCAGACATTTTCAAGACATTGATTGCCCACAATTTGGCACAACCTCAGGATCCCACCAAACACCACATACCAGATCCTAAACCTCATTGGTGGGATGAGAAGGCCTTTTGTGTCTTTCACAATGGAGTTGGGCATGATATCGAGAATTGTTTTAGACTTAAACATCTTGTCCAAAACCTCATTGAAAGTGGAAGATTACAAGTTGATAGGTTAACCACTAATGCGGATCACAAAGCTTTTAAGGAACCCTTGCCCAAGTATGAGAAAGGAGAGAATTCCAATAACAAGAATGGCAAGACTGCTATTAACTACACTTACACCAATGCTGAAAATGTCATTAACATGCTTGAAATGGTTGACGATAATATCAACATGGTGAAAGGGAAGGACCCTTATGGATATGATGTGGAGTCAACTCCCATGCCTGATGAAGGACCCGTTGTGGTACTAAGAGGCCCTCACTCACAAAGGATGTCCCAAACCCTCAATGCTGTCACTAGGAGTCAGCCTCAAGCTCCCATTGTTATTAGAGGTCCTAGCTCTAGTAAGTCTAAGCAGCCAGTGTCAAAGGGACTTCTTCCTAAACCTGCTATTGGTCCTAATTCAAACTACAACCTTATCGACTAGTTACAACGTACACCAGCGCAGATTTCAATTTTTGAGCTATTGGAATTGTCCCCTAAGCATAAGCGTGTCCTTGAGGATGCTTTGCGAGCAGCTAATGTCCCTAGTGACCTAGATATTGATCAATTCCAGAAGATGGTCAACCATTTGGCTAGCCCTCATTACCTCACTTTCTTAGAAGAAGATGACAAATCCATCAGTCACCCACATAACTTGGCCCTACACATAGAAGTCATGATCCACAAAACCCGTGTCAGGCGTGTATTGATAGATGGGGGTGCGGGGCTAAATATTTGTACTATGAGTTTGTTGTTGGCCTTGGGTTATTCAAAGAATGTCATTGATACAAGGAAAAAAATCACAATCAAGGCATATGATGAAGTAGAAAGAAGTTCTAAGGGATTGGTTGTTTTGCCTATTCGCATTGGTCCAGTAGAAAATGATATCTTATTCCAAATTGTCGATGTTGGACCTTTAGCCTACAATATTTTGCTAGGTAGGCCTTGGATTCATGATATGCAAGCGGTCCCATCAACATATCACCAGTGTGTTAAGTTTCCTCATAATGGTGTAGAAATTTGCATACCTGGAGATAGTGCTTTGTCAGTTAATAACATTTCTGCTGGAACCCATGTACCTTTGAATAGGGAAGCTGACAGTTCTAGTATTTCGCTTGAACAATGCAAGGAGAAGTTTAAAGCCATAGATCTTGGGATGGGAGATTATAAGATTGATTCTTTTACAAAAATGCCAATCTCTCCTAGGTCTTATGGAAAACCATCACCGGATATGAAAACTTCATCATCAGCAATGACATTATTTGGAAAATTTGTTGAGTCTTCAGTTCCTATTCAGGAAGAGAAAGAGGAAATTGCTGTAAGAGATTGGATCTATCATGAGGAAAGGTATCAACATAATGAGAATTTTGCACCTTCCCCTAAAGCCTATGGGAGGGGTTACACATTAGTCAAAAACATGGGGTATCCGGGACATGGTCCCCTTAATCACAGATTGGATGCTAGGGCCGAACCTTTGAATCATGCACTTTTTGCACGACAGGATAAATCAACGAAGGGTTTAGGCTTTGAAAGTAATAAACCAAAAGATACCGCTGTCCTAGTCATGACAGACAATGAGTTAGATTCTGAATACACACCAGACCTCTCTAACCAGCAAGACATGATAGATGATTGGGTCCCTTCAATGAATCTCCTTTGGGGAGATTCCATAGATTTGGCAATTGATAGTCCTCTTATCCCAGCTGCGACGGATAGTGACTATATGGATGTTAGACTGAGAATGGAAAATGTTGCTACCCTAGCTGCGACAGGAAGTAACAATGCTAGTATTAGAGAAGGGGAAACCTTTCCCAACCTTGAGGCTTCTACATCACGAGGCCCAAATGATGATTCAGAAACAGACTCACATGAGTTTGAATGGGATTCACTTTCAGAAGCAACAGTTGATTTGGACATGGATGTTGTCCATACTTATAGTACCCAACCCAACGTGACCGACGAGGCTAGTGTAGGACTAGAGGATTGGACTCCTCGAATTGCCTTAGTAGACGATGCTTTGCTTGCTAGGATAAATCCTGATTTGGGTACCTTAGGGGAAGACATGATGAATCCCAATTATATGGTCACCAGAGATAACACCTTTTACATAAATCACATTGAACCAGTCGTTGACCTACCCCTTGTTCATTATGACCTAATTGACTGGTCTCAGTGCCATCAAGAGCCTAGATTCCTCACTTTTCAGAATGATTATGAAATTGCCTACTATCTGAATGCTCTTGAACCCATGGCTTCTTCCACCAGTGAACCAACAACGAGTATGACAGAGCCTGATATTAAGTACCTTAGTCTAAAAATAAAAGAAAAAGAGAAAAAGAAAAATAGGTCTGATGGTGAAAACCACTTTGTGGCAGTATCAGAACCAAAAATAGTAAAAAGAAATGACGTATCTGAGGGTGAAAACCTCTTTGAGGCGCCCAAGGATGGGGTACTTAATAACTTGCCGAGTTATTTTTAGGAAAGATCATCAGTATTGATTGAGCCAACAAAATCAGTTAATTTGAACACAGAAGAAGCTCCTCAAATAGTTCATCTTGCTCAGTCTTTATCATAAGAAGAAACCAAGGCATATGTACAATTCTTACAAAAAAAAAAAATCAATTTTGCATGGACATATTCAGACATGCCAGGGCTTGACACAAATCTTATAATACATCACTTATCCATAGCTCTAGGAGTCAAACCAGTGAAACAGAGACTCAGAAAAATGCATCCACATGTAGCTCTCCTTGTCAAAGTAGAATTAGAAAAACTTTTGAGAGCTAAATTTATTAGAGCCATCGATTATGCAGAATGGATCTCGAACATAGTACCAGTTTCCAAACATGATGGGTCCATTCATGTATGCACAGATTTTAGAGACTTAAACAAAGCATGCCCAAAGGATGATTTTCCACTTCTGAATATTGACATGATAGTGGACATGACCGCGGGTTATGAAATATACTCTCTAATGGATGGCTTCTCAGGATATAATCAAATTAAAATAGCTCCTGAAGACCAAGAGAAAATAGCATTCACATGTGCATGGGGAACTTATTGTTGGAACGTCATGCCATTTGGGTTAAAGAATGTAGGGGCTACATACCAAAGAGCTATGACCACTATTTTTCATGATATGATGCATAAAAACATGGAAGATTATGTGGGTGATACCTTGGAAAAATCCAGAAAAAGGGATACACATCTTACCGATTTAGAAATAATTCTAGATCGCATGGAACAGTTTCAACTCAGATTGAATCCAAATAAGTGCGCATTTGGTGTCACCTCAGGCAAACTTTTAGGATTCATAATATCAGCTAAAGGCATAGAGGTTGATCCTGAAAAGGTCCAAGCAATTTTAGATATGCCACCTCCAAGAAACATTAGTCAGATGAGAAGTCTTCAGGGATGACTCCAATCCATAAGGAGGTTTATTTCACAGCTTGTAGATAGAACACAACCATTCAATAAGACATTGCATAAGGGAGCCACGTGTGTTTGGAACGAAGACTGTCAAAAAAGCCTTGATCAACTTAAACAGTACTTGGCTAATCCCCCAGTTTTGATGCCTCCTATTTCAGGGAAGCCTTTGATTCTATACATTTCAGCTACAGATACTTCCTTGGGAGCATTTTTGGCTTAGTTAGATGAAAATGGGAAGGAAAGGGCCATCTACTACATTAGTCGTACTCTGGTATCATATGAGGTCAATTATAATAACATTGAAAAGTCTTGTCTTGCAGTGGTGTTTGCTTCCCAAAATTTGCGACACTATATGCTTGCTCATACTATACATTTGGTTGCAAAGATTGATCCTCTTAAGTACTTGCTTAGTAAGGCCGCTCTCACGGGTCGACTTGCTAAGTGGATGATGGTTTTAACTAAATTTGACATAGAGTACATTGAAAGGAAGGCCATAAAGGGATAGGCTATTGCTGACCAATTAGCTGATTTTCCAGTTCAGGATAGTATGCCTATTCAGGTAGAGTTCCCAGATGAACACATACTATATATGACCACTCGCACTTGGAAAATGTTCTTTGATGGTTCTCACATGCAAAATGGATCAGGTGCTGGAGTATTATTTGTTTCTCCACATGGGTACAATATCCCAAAGTCTTACAAGCTGCTGTTCCAATGCACAAATAATATTGCAGAATATGAAGCTTTAACCAATGATTTGAAAATGGCTATAGAATGGAACATAATAGAATTACATGTCTTTGGGGACTCCCAGTTAATCATCAACCAAGTCAATGAGGAGTATCAAACCAAGGATGATAAATTGGTCCCTTACAAAAAGATGGTTGAATCATTGAAGCGTTACTTTACATTTGTGACATTTCAACAGATCCCCAGGACAGAAAACAAAGCCGCAGATGCTATGGCCACATTAGCTTCACTTCTTCAGTTAGAACAACATGAATCAAGGTTTGAATTTCTGGTGGAAGAGCTGCACCATCCCATATTTGACTCATCTGAAAGCCACGTCATTTGCACCCTTGTCACACATGAGTCTTCCCGATATGGGGCCATCTATTCATATCTTCGTGATGGTATCATACCTAACACATTCAACCGTTCTGAACGTCGAAACCTTGTCCGCAATGCCTCTCGCCACACCCTTATCTCTGGTGATTTATATAGGAGGGGTTTAGATGGGACGCTTCTTAGGTGCTTAGAAAAGGAGGAATCCAACCAAGTGTTAGCTGACATCCACGAGGGCATTTATGGTGGACATTCCAACGGTCTTGCCATGGCCCGAAGGTTGCTTAGGGCGGGGTATTATTGGCCCACAATGCAGATAGATGCAGTAGCCTTTGCTAAATCTTGCGAAAAATGTTAGAAACATGGAAACCTGATTCATGCTCCGGGTAGGGAACTGATTCCTTCTATTTCTCATTGGCCATTTCAGCGCTGGGCCTTTGATCTAGTTGGACAAATTCATCCCAACTCATCAGGTGGACATAAGTTCATTATTACTGCTATTGACTACTTCACAAAATGGGTAGAAGTTGTGCCACTTTCTGTTGCCTCCGGGAAGACTATCTCCTTGTTCATCTTGAATCATATTATTTGCCAGTTTGGAGTACCTTCTAAGATTATCACTGATAATGGAGGACAGTTCAAGAACAAGGACCTAAAACATTTATGCAAGAAATTCATAATCAAACAACATTGGTCCTCCATCTATTTTCCACAGGGAAATGGATAGGCAGAAGCCTCCAATAAAACCATTCTTAAAATTCTTCATAGGACAGTGCACAAGAATGGTTGAGACTGGTATTTACAGATCAATCCAGCACTATGGGCTTATAGAACTAGCATTCGTACACCTACAGGAGCTACCCCTTTTGCTCTTACCTATGGCGCTAAAGCAGTATTATCTTTAGAAGTAGAGATTCCTTCACTTAGAGTCTCACTCAAAGGTTTGATTACATATGAAGATTACCGCGCCATGAGGTTACAGGAATTAGAACTTCTCGATGAGAAGCGTAAGGCTTCATTTGATCATATGAGGGTATATCAGAAGCGTATGTCCAAAGCATTCAACAAGAAGGTTCACCCTAGGGAATTTCAGATAGGTGATCTTGTTTTGCGAGAGAATCCTAAGAATCAGCAGAATAAAGAACAAAAGGGAAAGTTTGAACCCAATTGATTTGGACCATATGTTATTATAGCAGCTTTTGGTATAGGTGCCTATTTACTATCAGATCCCGATGGAGAACAGCTCCCTGATCCCATCAACATTTTGCACCTAAAGAAGTTCTATCCTTGATGCCCATTTCAGTCTGGGGGCATCCTTTGTACATATTTTATGATCCTGAAAAAATACCAAAAAATTGATATATGATGCTGAAAAAATCTTAAAAAGCATAAAAAATTCCTGAAAAAAGAGCATCCTAGTGAAAACCTAGCAATAGGCGCTTTGATGTCTCATAAAAAAAAATTAAATTTTTTTTTTCAAAAATACAAAAAAAAAAAAATAGAAAAAGTGCCTTGGTGAAAACCTAGAAACAGGCGCCTTGGTAGCAAAAATCCAAAAAAAAAAAATGAAAAAAAGAAAAAAATTGCAATAAATCCAAGTGGTGAAAACCTGGAAACATGCGCTACTTGAGGCCTTTGCACCCCTATTTGTTAGCATGCGTCCTCGACACTGAACGTTTCTCCATCATGTCTTGACCTTATTTGGCTTAGTCTGGAATTGGTCTTTATCTTTGTCTAGGGGGCATAACTGTTAGCATTGGTCTTTTAGGTGCGTTTGTCTCTTGGGGCATTTCACAATAGGTGTTTTTCAACACCACCCCAATAGTGTTTTTCAACACTACCCTTGCGTCGAGTGTTTCTTAACACTTATCAGATGTCTTACCCACCAGTCTAAGTATGATGCGATATTGCTCATTTGCAGATGCGATACTCAGAGTCTGACTCTATGACCAACACACACGCACTTAAACGATCAACTTGCTGAGATATGTTGACTTTATTTTTCTTTGTGTGCTATCTATGACAATTTCTTTGATGAGTGGTCTCTCCCTGAGAAGTTTTCGATGATGCATAGCTAGAAGACTAAGGGTATGAGAACATGTTTTATTTCTTTATCTTCTTGTGGGTATATTTTGTTGATCCTAACTGTCATGAGCATTTATGCTGGTCTTACTTGACACTATGGATTGACAAGGTATTATCCTTGACTATTTTGCAAGTGCATGCTTATAGTCATCTTGACTTACTTGTGTCTCGATGTGAGCATAATCTTGCTACATCAAACTTAGGTGATCTCACTGCATTAGTCATCTTGACCTACATGTCTTTGATGCGTAGGTGAGGTTCCCACATATCTATCTGATATAGATCATATTCAGATCCACATAGTTATACTAGTGTGCATTGTATGATCTTACGACGCTACCTAACGCTCGATGATGATAATTAGATGTCTATAAGCATTGTGACCTTGCAAGTCAACCACTTTTTATAGTAGCTTGCATCTTTAAGTTCATGCTTAGTTTAGTTTTGCATCTTGCATATGGAGAGAGCTCTCCTTTTTCATCTTACATGGACCTGTCAGTCGACTGCGCTCACCTTTCCTTCTTCTCGATCATGTCTTTCACTCCTTGTCTTTTTCATCTCGAACCTGTTCCTGTTCATCACAAGGGGTTAATCATATCATCATCCTAAGAAATGTCATTTTCAGAAACATGAGTCTATATCATCCACATGAGAATCAAACATACATCTATGAGAGAAAACATACATGAGCATATACATAAACATTTTGAGGAAAATGACAAGACAATATACATAAACTGATACATCCATCACAAGTGAGACATAAACACATGATATATCAAAAATCTAGTAATCTCATATATAAATCAATGTCATGATCCAATACAATATGGGATCCCAAAATCTGGATCAATGTCTCAAGATATGTCTATACACCTAAACCCTAAACCTAAGACTCGCTACCACCCTCGTGAGGAGCTCGTGGTGGTGGAGGGGGCATGGCTCTCCTGTCCAATACCATGTCTGATGCCCTTGCCCTCTGAGAGTATGCGGGTTCCCTCTGCCCCTATGGCACTGCCTGGAGATAGAGACCATGATAATAAGATGCTCTGGCTGTCTCTCGTCGGATCTCTAGTACGTTTGCCTGTGACAATGCCTCGCAATGTGCTATCTCTGCTCTGAGATCAGCTATCTACTGGTCTCTCTCTACTCTCAGATCTGCTAGCTGCTGATCTCTCACAGCTATCATCATCCTCAGCTGCTGCATCTCTATCTCCAGAGTCTATATGCATGCCCGCAGATCCTCCCCTCCCACAGGCTGATCCTGTTGTACCTCCACCTGCTGGCGAGCTGGTCTCGCCTCATCTTCAGGAGTCTCCGATCTCTGTCCCCGTGACTATTTCTGACCACCTGATCTAGATCCCTCCCCTCTCTCCATCTCTCTCCCTCCTCTGTCTCCTCCTCCATCTCCCCCATCCCCTCCATCTCCACCCTCATCTCCACCTGGTGCTGGTACTTGTGCATCAGGGATAGTGAATCTTGAAAATGGTGCCCTATGCCTCTCTGTCCTGTAAGCTGCATCAACCCCTGCATCTGCTACATCTGGGAAATACTCCCAAGGCTCGCTCCTGATACTTGCTGTCTCAGTGACAGCCTGCTGATAGTCTAACATGGGTAACCACCCATGTCCCTCCTTGTCCCTAGCCTTGACATATGTAGTAGTCTCTGTCGAGACCCACTGCTGCCTCCCAAACTGCCTCCAAACCCGAGTGATACAAAATCTCTCCACGATATTTGGATATCAGCCTAACAGTGGCCAAGTGCACAGCATGTAGCTCAGCTCATCTGCTGCATCTCCCCATACCTCCACATCCCTGTATGGCCTCCATGTGAAAGAGGCTATCTCATTTAGGATCCTCATGTAATATGTCACATCCCCAGTATGGGCATGTGATATAAATCCCTGGTACTTGTATATGAAGGGGTACCTCCTCTCCCTAGGCTGAACTCTGGGGTGCACCACAACGATGTGCTCCCAAGCCCACACCTATGCCAAGATGGCACCGTAGGCCCACGTCCGACTGTCCCTATAGACGATCTCATGTAACTCATGATACATCTCTGGAAGAATGGCTGGTCCCCATGCCATCTGACGAGGTCTGCCTACTAAATCCACCAATAATTGAGCCCATCCAAGTGGGAATCCCTTCTGACTGCGATCAGTCATCAAGATCTGTGAAATGATAGAGGCCACAATACATGGCACTGAGTAGTCTCTGCCAAAATCCTCTATCAGCCTCTCCCAGCTGATATGGCTCTCCAGAATAGTGACATCTTGGAACATCTCCTGGATCAGGCGGTGCCCCTCAGTGGCATCCTGATCATAGTACACCTGTGCCAACAAAGAAATCATGTTAGTTTTCATTATATGGAAACATTACATTTATGATTATCTTTTGAAACATGATTCTACTTACAGGCTCGCCATGGCATGGCACTCGTAAGATCCTGTAGACATCCTTCAAAGTAATGGATGCCTCTCCAGTAGGCAGATGGAAGGTGTTGTGCTCACTATGCCATCTCTCGGCAAGAGCAGTCAACAACCCGTGGTCAGCCTAGATATATGGGAATCTCAATAAATACCTGAATCCCATGGCCCGGATATCAGCATTGCCCGGATCATCTAGATCTCAGACACACCGCAACCTAGTCACCTTCAACACTCTGATGATCAGTGTCAGAAAGACCTCTTGCAAAGTCAGTAACCCAAGCCAGTTGTTAGAACATATCATGATGGATGTCTAAAAATCAGTATAAAATATCTCTAAAAATCTAACATTGTCTGGACCCATGTCATTTTTGCAAAAAAATGCTTAAAAACATCAAAATTTTAACTTGGGTGATGTTGTTTCTTGGAGAAGTATTGCGCGATACTTCTCCCTATAGCAGTGTGATATACCTTGGGCTGCGTGATACTTCACCCGATATCGCGTGATCTTTCACCCAGTATCACACGATACTGGTGTCTATAGACACGCGATACTTTGGGGACCCATGAAGTATCGCATGACATTTCTCCCCAAAGGGTGCGATACTTCTAAAGTATCATGCGATATATCGCTCAACTTGAAATTTTGAAATTTTCAAAAATTAAAAATGTGCTAAATATGTATTAATTGCAATAAATGACTCAAAAGATGGCTAGTTTTCAGAAACATACTGGGGCAGTATAGTGTGGTGGCCGGTTATGCAATCGGGCGCGCTCGAATCAGTGCTTGTGGACGGGAACTCCTACTTGCTGGGTCATTTTCTCTCTCTTAAGTTCTTCAGATTCTCAAATCGCTAAAAGTCAAATGATTTTGAAAATGACATTTTTGACCCCTTTTATAGCCTTCTGACTTTTTGACCAAATTTCAAAACACCTCAGAATTGCATGAAAATTGCACCCCTAGCTAATTTCGACGTCCTGGATCCATTTTCGGACTCGAAACTGAAATCTGAGGTCATCTTGATATTCAAAATCACGTTTCAAAATTTTCTCTTTCTTTTGCGCAGTTGATTGACTTTTTAGGGCATATTTGATTTTTGGTAGAATTTCTTCCTTCCATATCTCTCACATTTCTTAGTCTTTCATTCACTCTATTTCTAGTCTTATATTTCTATTCTTCTACTTCCTCGCTGGGGCATGCTTTCATTGCCTAAATGGTTAACCTATTGACCTTTACCTTTGATTATGATTTGATCAAATCTTTATCAATTTGTTTCTCTCCTCTATTTGATTTCAATTTCGACTCCGAGGGGGCAGCATTTATGGGATTCTCATCCCTGATTCCTTGATTTTCTTGATTCAGGCATCTTTTGTGAGCTTTCACTCAAATTTGAGATTCTTATCTCCCATTTTTAGACTTGATTATCACTTAACAGCAATGGTGATGGTTTTGTCTCGAGATTCTTATCTCTTACTTTGAATGTGATCTTGAATCAACCTCATGTTCAAAGGCCTTTGTCTATGTTTGTCCGGGTGTGATCCCAAATCGACCTCATATCTGAGTTATTTTATGATCCCAGATCGATCTCACATTTCAATTCTTCTTTGACTACATGTGTTCCCAAATCGATCACATATTAGTCAAAGAGGGGCAAATGTATGCACCCTAAAATGGTCACCTAGACTTTGGGCCCTATTTACTTGATTTATCAATCCTGAATCATTTTTATCAATAACCAATATTTTCAACATTATCAAATTCTCGATCAAGTCTTAATTTTGATCATATATTGGATTTTTATCCTATGGGCTAACCATTTATCCTAAGTTTTTATTTATTCAAAAAGAATATTTCCTCCCCTTTTGATTAAATAAAAAAGTCCCCCCCACCTTTTCCTCTTATCCTAAGTTGCACAAATAAAGCATTATTGCTATTTTATAAAAAAAGAAAAAGCACTTTTTGTCTCATATGGACATAAAGTCAACTCCTATTTTCCTATTGGAGGATACTTGTGCACATGGATTGCTCCTCTTTCAACCTCCACCGTTGATAAGATGTTTTGCCTCTTAATCTCCATGGTCCATTTCACCTCATTTCTTATAAAAGGAGAGCTTTTTCTTTCATTTGCATACAATTGTTTCATGCTAATGTTATGCTGCAGGTTTTATAGGTGCATTTGGAGCTTTTGAAGACATTTAAGACTTGCTTCATTTCATCATTTAGTTGCATATTTGCTTTCTTAGTTGCATAATCATGGCATTCATAGTATAGATTTCCTTTTATGCAATATAATAAGCTCACATAGTCTAAATAGGAAGGCTTGGTAATACTTGTTATTTCATTTCATAGATTAGTTGCATTGTACTTTCCTTTCATAGCTTAGATTGCATACTCATTCTTAGTTTACTTGCATTGCATTGCATTCATTTGATTCTTGGAGATATTGGCACTCTTGCCCTTATCTTCACTTGAATCTCTTATTGTGTGGTTGACTAGCAAGGTCATGAGTTCATAGCTCTAGCTGAGAGCAATTTTCAATCTTGCAACTCCATACATAGAGAGCTATGGATCGATTT
The DNA here is from genome assembly GCA_027943335.1 of Chamaecyparis obtusa. NCBI lineage: Eukaryota > Viridiplantae > Streptophyta > Pinopsida > Cupressales > Cupressaceae > Chamaecyparis > Chamaecyparis obtusa. Next base: position 202,922 of record BSBK01002149.1, on the reverse strand, counting down.
GTGAGGGCTCATTCTTGAATTTCCTTGCATGTAAGGATTCATAGAAGCGCACTACTTTTGTGTGTACAACGGGAAGTAGTGTAGTATTTATGGCTCCGACCACCTCTCACCAAGCAGTTGATGCTGGTGTTGGTGTGGTTTCAGATAGCAATGGCGCCAATGAGAAAATGTCCCCGCAAATTTGTACCCAAAGTGTTTCACGAGGTATGACTCAGCTTGATATTGTTCTTCCCATTAATGACTTTAATGATGCTTGCACTTGGCTTAAAACATGTACCCTTATTGGCTACTTTCTGGGTCACAACCCTCTTGAACATGTTATCAGGGATTAGGTTACGAAATCCTGGACTCCTCACGGAATCCACCTGGATGGCATCTAGAGCCTCACCAAAGGTTTTTTTTTATTTTGCTTTTCCAATCCCTCCCATGTGGATGCCATTTTTGCCAAGGTCCTTGGAACCTCAGGGCCTCATTGTTAATCTTCCAGCGCTAGTCTCACGACTTCTCTGTCTCTGATGACAAGAAGCTGAAAGTCCCAGTGTGGGTAGAGTTTCTTGGTCTTCCCTTACCTTGTTGGCCTCTCATGCATTCCATAGCACAAAAGCTAGGTAGGGTTATATGTAGCTAGCATGACCATTTTCTTAATCCGCGGCCTCAAAAGAGGCTCTGCGTTGAGTTTGATCTTTCTAGGGATCTCAAAGAATCCATTGAGATTCAGGTTGGCGATACCACCTTCACCCAGAAGGTGCTTTATCTCAACCTTCCAAACACTTGTTATCGGTGTCAATCTGTGGAGCATAGGATTAAGGACTGCCCTTTGGTAGTGCCTCGTACCAAGTCTCCTCCCAAGGATTCTGGTTCTCAACCAGCTGAGGTTGGAAAAAAAGATGAGGGAAAAAAAGATGAATGGGTCACAATCAACCATTGTAACAAGGCCCACAAGCAGCCCACTACAGATTCTGTGTCCCATCCACCACCATCAAATAACATGGTTTCTTCAGAAACTGCAATAATCGAGGTTTCAAACCCTACTTCTTAGTGGAAAGGAGTTACTAACCCCTAGGTTACCACTCCTTCAGTCTACATGCCTCAGTCAGCCATAAAGATTTTTTCTTCCAGTTCCTTCTTTCATTCTCGCAGCCCTTCTAGGTGTGTTGAGATTAGGTTTGAGGGCATGTAGGAAAAATGGTGCAATATTTCTCTAGATTTTCCTGGGTCTACTTTTGTCCTAGGTTATTTATCTAATAGTTTTGACTCCCTTTGGGACATTGATGGAATGGATGACATAGTTATTCCATGAAGTACATCTCATGGAATGTTCATGGATTGACAGACCTACACAAAAAATTCTCTGTTAGGGATTTACATCATCATTTTAGTCATTTGGATGTTTTATGTCTCCAGAAAGTTAAGATTTCTAGTTTCATGCTTGATTCTGCTTGTAAAGTTATTTGACCTACTAGCCTTGCTCTCTGTTCTCAGCACGAGGCTAGTCGAGGTGGAGTTTCTACTCTCCTTTCTCCTTGTTGGCATTATTTTCTAGTTATTCATGGTTCTGACCCCATGCAGAGAGTTGTTTGGGCCACTTTCATTATTAAAAATTATTCTTTTGGCATAGTTAATGTTTATTCTCCCAATGATGCTGTTGAGAGATCTTAACTGTGGCGATGACTTGTGGATTCTCTGCCACTTGCTACTTGGATTTTCTGTGGGGACTTTAATATGGTGGAAATGGTGTCTAATAAGAATGGCCTCTTTCCTTTCCAATGGACAGCTGGGGAAAGAGAAGCCTAGTACTACATGCGTAATAAATTAGGGTTTTTTGATCCCATGTGGGTCGCCACCATTTTGATGGGGTCTAACACACTTGGTCTAATTATAGGGCCTCCTCTGATAGAATTCATAAAATGCTTGATTGTGCTATGATCTCGGCTCAGTCTTTTTATTCCTTTTTTGAAAAGCAAGCTTTACCGGTCACTCCTCTTGTTGATGTGACCTTATCAGAACACTTTCCCATCCAATTTAATATTATTTGGAAGAAAGATAAAGCTAGGCCCCCCACCATGCAATTTTATTCTAATACTTCTATTCTTCACCATCTTGCTACTGTGGCCCACATCTGTCGGATTTGGAACCTTGAGCCTAGACCCACTCAGTTAACAGGTTGGATTCAATGATGGAATGATGCCATTAGGCGTATGGATCGTTTCTTATGCATTTATGGTAGACAGTTGGTCAGGTGTCATCATAGAGCCTATGATGTCAACACAAAAGCCTTGCATGTTGCTACTAAAGCCTTAGCTGAGGACACTTTCAATCAAGATCTGCAACTTGATCTTGCTAAACTTTGCCATAAGAAGCAAGTGGCTGACAACCATGCTGCCATAGGAGCCCATATCAAAGCTCACTTGCACTAGCTAAAAGCTGGAGGCTAGACTTCTAAAGAATTTTTTGCTGCCCTCCACCCTCGACATACCAGTTCGGGCATAACCAGAATCAGAGAAGGTCACAACCTTCTCACAGAGCTTCCTGATGTGTTGCAAGCCTTTGTTCGTCACTATGAATAGTTTTTTGCCACTCAGGGATCTTCTCTTTCTAGCAGTAAAGCTCTTGTTGATTGTACCATGGTGGTGCTACAGTGTGTCTCCTTTTCCCAGCACAAATTCTTCTATCAATTGCTTTCCTTGCAGGATCTTAGTGAAGTCGTGGTCACCATGGCTGATGATGAAGCCCCTAGTTGTGATGGCTTCCCTTGCGAGTTTTACAAAGCCCTCTGGGATGCCATTGGTCCTGATCTCCACCAGGTCTACTTGGAAGTGTTTCACACCCAATCTCTTGGGGATATCATTAACTAGGGTAATATCAAGTTTATTCCCAAGTCTGGGGATCCAGAGGACATTTTAAACTAGTGGCCCATCACCCTGCTCAATGTATCCTACAAAATCATTTCCAAGGAGCTCGCTCTCAAGATCCAACACTTGCTTCCACAGATTGTTTGGCCTGAGCAAACAAGATTTATTAAGTCAAGATTTATTCTTGACAACATCATTGCTATGTGGGAAGGTATGGAATGGGCTCGTAAGTCTCACCAGAAAGCCCTTTTTCTTAAGATTGATTTTGCTAAAGCTTATGATCATATCAAATGACATTTTATTATCGCGATGCTTCACGCCATGGGTTTTGGGCCCATTTTTATTCAATCTGTGTAGATGCTCTTTAATAATGCCTCTACTTGCATTACCATCAATGGGCGTCAATCCTCCACCTTTGGGATCTTTCACTCTATTCAGCAAGGTTGTCCTCTGGCTCCAGCCTTATATGTCTTGACCGTTGAGGGTTTTGGTTACTTGCTTGCTCACTCCATTTCTATGGGTAATGTTCAGGGAATCTACTTGCTAGATTTGTCTCAGCAGCTAGTCAATGGTCATTTTGCTGATGATTCCTTCCTCACTCTGGAAGAGGATGAATAAAATATCAAGGCAACCTTGTAGTGTTTAGATACCTTTTGTCTAGCCTCTGGCTTGGCCATTCAATGGCACAAAACCCTCTGCTACAGATAGTCGGCTCTTCCTGAGCCTTCCTGGTTTTCTCAATTTGGTTGGTCCAGGATCCAGCATGGGGAGATTTTTCATTTTCTTGGTATTCCCTTTGCGTTTCAAGGTCACCCTACAAAGCTTTGGAATTTAGTTGCTAAAATTGAAAAAAATCTTACTTACTTGATCATGAAGCCACTCTCTCTCATAGGAAAATTCTAGATCTGCTCCAAGGTCCTGACTGCCACACATGTTTATTACTCCTCTTGTTGGGCTCCTTCCAAAGCCTCCTACAAGAAACTCAAGAAGCTTCTTTGGGATTTTCTTTGGGCTTCAGGTATTGACCAAAAGGGCTTCCACAAAGTTGACTAGGAGTTATGTTTCCTTCCAAAAAGCTCTGGTGGGCTTGGCTTACTTGACACCTAGAAGCAAGGGCATGCTCTGTGTGCCAAGTAGGTTGTGCGGTGTCTCATAGGTAATGAAGTATAGAAAATTTTTCTTTGACACTGTATTTCCTTAGGCTTTCCTCTTCACAAGCTTGCTTGGAAGGGGATTGGTTTTCAAACCCTTCTAGTTATGAAGGAGCTTATTTAGATCCAGGGTACTTTTGTTGCCAAAATTATTTGGAGAGCCTGGAAGTCTATTAAGCCTTGGCTCTGGTGGGATGGGAATGGCTTTAATGATGGTCTATCTTTCAACCAACAGAACATCTGGTGGTCCCCTTTTTTTGCTCAACAAGGGACTCCTCTTGCCAGAGTTCAAGGGGTTCATGCTTTTTGATTTCACAAGTGCGGCATTCAAACTCCGAAAGATCTTTTTTCCAGAGCCACTATGAATCTCTGATCTCGGGATGATCTCTGGGTTCAATTTCAGCTCATCCACCCAGATCGTTAGACTTTTGACTTGTTGGTTTCGATTATCCTACCTCATCTCTTGCATAAATTAGGGATTCAATATGTTAAACCATGGTGGAAGGACTAGAAATGGTATCTTGCTATTCCATTCACTAGTTACAAGCCTAAGCTTGGGTATTCTTGGCTTATGCCTCATTTTCCCATGATTAATTCTCTCAACCAACATTGGCATATCTCTTCTTCTAAGAACAGTTGGGGATGGAGATTTCATACTATTTGGGACTCTGTCACCAAGCCTAAAATTGCTCATTTTGCTTGGTGCTTGTTATACTAGGGCATACCTTTGGGAGCTAGACTCAGCCATTTGGGGGATCCTGATCCTAAATGCCCTTTTTGTGGTCACTTTGAGACGCTCTTGCACATTTTTTGGTTATGTCATTGTGCCTAGAATTACTGGGTCTAGATTCACGACTTCTTTGCTCCTTTTAGGCCTAAACCTTTTTCTTGGCACATGTTTCTTCTTGGTGACTCTCCTGGAATGCCTTCCCAGTACACTCAGATATGGCATACTTTCAGGATGGCAATTCTATTTACTTTATGGAAAGATCAAAATACTATTCTTTTTTCTCATAGTTTTCTTGATATTCATGTCTCTATTTTTGCTAAGGCATGCATTTGTAATAATGTCATGATGTAGATTCAGGTGCAAGAAGATAAAGTGGCCCTTGAGGTAGCTCACTTGCGGGAGTTACTTTAGCACTGGGGCAATGCCTCCTATACTGTGGCTCAGGTACCTAGAGATTCTCTCTCAGTTAACTGTACGCCACCCAGGGGTCGACATCATAGCTAGAGTTCCTCTACCAGAAACTCTAGGACTCTGCATCTGTGGCGCTGCCACTCTGCCTCCCCTCCTCCTCGGAGGGATGCGAGCTCTGGCTGGCCTCCTGTGCTTGCTTCTACAGCTGCTGCTTTTCCTCAGCCCTCAGCCTTTGGTCCTACCAATCAGGACAAGTTCCCTTGCCTGGCGCTTGCTATCTCACCTGGGCGGGAGGAAGGACAACTAGAAAAAGAAGATCCAGAAGATGGTTGGGCCATTCCTGATCAGGCCCAATGTTTGGGGCAATCTTGATGATAGAGATCCTCCTCCCTGTTCTGCTATTGTCCTTGCAGCTTGAGGGTTTCACTCTTTATATTTTTTTTTAATGAATAGTTGTATGATTCCAGCTTAAGTGTTGAGTGACTTGCGGGGTGATTTTCCCCTGACCCCTTTTTTATGAATACTATACTTGGGTAAGTGCACAGAGATGGGGGACCAAAAAGGGGTATAAGATGCCACTTTTTTCCTAAAATCAGAAAACTCTGAACTTCAACAAGAAATTGAAGATAGTTAGACTCAAATTTTTAAGATGTGACAAAAACAAGAGTTGTAATACTTTGAATCTAGTTCCTAAACTACTAACTTATTTTGAAAATGGTGCAAATTAAGGCCCTCAAAAAGGGGGAGCACAAAAAGTGGTCCTATTTTTTGTCCAAAAACATAATATAGCATCTGGTGTGCTCCCCCTAAAATGTTAACTTTTTTTTTGAATTTTTTTAATCGCTCTAGTGAGAAGTTAGCTAACACCACGTAGTTTATCCCATATTTTTTTGGTAATTTTTTGATGAACGGATAATTTTTGATGAATTTACGAAGTGCACACATCCTCAAAACATGAAATTTCTATGTGGTCCCCCTAGAAGTCATTTAAAACTAATTGAAAATCAAATTTTCTTTTTTTTAAAGTGTGTAGAAGGGAGTCTAGTTTCTAAAAATGTAACTTGTTGTAAAATTTGATGAACGAACCAAAATCTATGCCCAAAATACTACATGTTGGTTTTTTACAAAAAATGAACATACACACAAAAGAAATTAGAGTTGAAAAACTTAACATAATCAAAATTCAAAATAAATTATATGATTAGATAGATAACAGAGAGATCTGCAATATAATGCTATCTAATTTTTACGTTCTTGAGCCATGAGTAAACCTGACGAGGAGCACAAAAAAAAGATGTCATTTTTTTGTATGTCTGCTGGAAAACACATCTCAGGGCTATTTCAATTGTCCAAGCCTTTGGGTTGGATCTCTAAGGAAAATCCAAGCCTTAGGATTGGTAAATTCAAATGATTTACAAAGCACGTATGCCCTATAGAGCATGCACACTATTTAAATCTATGACTTTCATAATGTACACACGCTATGAAAGTCATAGACTTAAATAGTGTAAATATACGAATTTCATAGCGTGCATGTGCTATGAAATTCAGAGATTTAAATAGTGATGAGGAATAGTTAGAGTGAGTGAGAGAGAGAGAGAGAGAGAGAGAGAGAGAGAGAGAGAGAGAGAGAGAGAGAGAGAGAGAGAGAGAGAGAGAGAGAGGTCATTTATACAAATATAACATTTAAGTATAAGTTTGATTTAATTATTTTCTTATACTTTAAGTTATATTTGTATAAATTATAAAATATGATACTTCCAGGATGTTTGGGATAGGTTCTAGCTTCATAGGAGTTAAGATGCAAATTCTAGATTCAAAAAATTATAGACTTGGCTAAATTTCAGGATTCAGCAAGCCTTCAGCAGGGTTACCTCCCACAATCCATCATGGATTTCTAAGGTCAAGCTAAAGCTGGAAAAATGATTCCCAAAGGCTTTTAACTCATTTGATCACAAATCACTTGGTTTTGACCCCATCTCTATGACAAACTTAGCTTAACTTTCACCCAAATCTCTCTCTCTCTCTCTCTCTCTCTCCCTTATCTCTCTCTCTCTCCCTCTCCCTTAGAATCAAGGAGAAATAGAGAGAGAGAGAGAGGAGAGAGAGGGAGAGGGAGAGAGAGAGAGAGAGAGAGAGAGAGAGAGAGAGAGAGAGAGAGCTAAGATAAGTCTATCGTAGAGATGGGGTTGAAACCAAGTGATTTGTGATAAAATGAGTTAAAACCCTTGAGGAATCCTTTTTCCAGCTTCAATTTGACCTTAGAAATCCATGATGGATTGGCAGGTAAGCCTGCTGAAGGCTTGCTGAATCCTGAAATTTGGCTAAGTCTGGAATTTTTCGAATCTAGAATCTGCATCTTAACTCCTATGAAGCTGGAACCTATCCCAAACATCCTGGAAGTACTATAATTTATAATTTATACAAATATAACTTAAAGTATAAGAAATTAAATAAATCAAACTTATACTTAAATGTTATATTTGTAGAAATCCTCCTGCCCCTGAAGTGGAAAATGAGTTTTTTTGGTCGTATGGCTGCCTTATCTCTCTCTCTCTCTCTCTCTCTCTCTCTCTCTCTCTCTCTCTCTCTCTCTCTCTCTCTCTCTCTCTCTCTCTCTCTCTTTCTCTCTCTCTTTCTACTTTTTCATAGGGCGCACACACTATGTAATAATATGTATTACACTTTTGTGGTTTTGCATAGGGGGCACGGGGGGTGCAAATTTTAGGGTTTTACAAAGTGCGTGTGCCCTATTTGGTGCAGGTTCTTTGTGGTTTTACAAAGTGTGTGTTCCCTATTTGGCGCACGCATTTTGCAGTTTTACAAAGCGCTTGCACCCTATTTGGTGCACACGCTTTGTTTTGGATTGCCCAAGCCTTAGAAAGCGTGTGTGCCCTATTTGGCTCATGGGATTTGTGATTTTACAAAGCATGTGCACCCTATTTGGCACACGCACTTTGTGGTTTTACAAAGCTCGTGCTCCCTATTTGGCGCACGTGCTTTGTTTTGGATTGCCCAAGCCTAAGGCTTGGGAAACACAAGCCATAGGGTGCATGACCTGTAGTGTGTATGCACTATGCGTGATGGGGGACCAAAAAGAAAAGTGACATCTTTTTGGTCCCCCATCTTTGTGCATATACCCACTTTTATATTATTAATAGAAAATGCCTCTTCATCAAAAAAAAAATATGGGTAAAAAAGTACAATTAGGAAATTTATCATTGGTCAAAATATATACAACCCTTGGATAGAGAGATGGTAGAAAAAAGATGATCAACATGTCCAATCAATATTGGTAGTGATAAATGAGGCTAAATGATTGATGACTGACACAAGTCATGAATCACGATAGAAATCAAATTTTTATGACAAGAAGTATTTTTATTTGTGTAGAAAAACTATCCAAATATATTTGTATGCTCTATTCCCCGTATGTTGTTATTAATGAGGCACACTTGACAACTCATGGAAAAGATTGTGGTTGGTGAACAATGTATAAGAATGCCTAAAAATGTACAATCATGTCAATCAAATATCACTCATGTTGAATATGGACCTTTTGTAAGATATGTGGAATTAATGCATGAGTCAAGAACATAAGTCAAGAACAAAATCAATTTTCATAGAGGGGAAGTAGTATCCTTGGTCATAAAAATTGACAAGATTACATCACCATTGTATTGAATAGTGAAATTGTTATTAATGAACCACACTTCCCAACTACTCAAAAAAGAAACTTCTTGAACAGTGAAAATTCAATCAAGTGACATAGTTGACAATTTATTGGATTTCATTAATGGCAGCTTTGGGACTCATGGAAAAGATCTATATTTTTAAAATGGAATTTTATGCATACATGTATAGATACCTACACATAATTGTTTGCAATTTTTTGGCCTGTACAAATGAGAGAAGCTTGATCAAGTGATCACGCAACTTAGAATGAAGTAAACTATTCAACATACGTAGGAGTCGGGTAAGAAACAATTTTACTTCTTTTTCAAGAAAACATAGTATTTGCACCATAATTGAAGTTTATAAATCAAGAGTAAGTGATGTAGGTATGTGAAGAAAAAAAGCCAGACATTCAAAATAAATCTTAGAGTTTGTTAATTTATAAATTTCCAACTAAAGTGTATGATGCCAGTATTAATAACTGTTGATGTTTGTAGCATCGGTCAGATAAATAATATTGACTATATGATTATTATGAGAAATGATTTATTATATATATATCAATATATATAATAATTTATATTACTATATACATTGATATATATGTATATATAAAGTTAGATTATAATTATTCTCATAATAACTAAATAGTTAAATTGATAAAATTATTATTATTATTATGTTAATATTAAATATTTATTACTATAATACTCAAGGGATATATATATATATATATATATATATATATATATATATATATATATATATATATATATATATATATATATATACTATATATATATATATATATATATATATATATATATATATATATATATATATATATATATATATATATATACATACATATATATACATACATATATATATACATACATATATATACATACACACACACACACACACACACACACACACACACACACACATATATATATATATATATATATATATATATATATATATACACACACACATATATATATATACATATATATACATATATACATATATATCTATCTATATATATATATGTATATATATATATGTATATATTTATATGTATGTATATATATATATATGTATATATATATGTATATATATAATATATATGTATATATATAATATATATGTATATATATAAAATATATATATATATATAATATATATGTATATATCTATATGTATGTATGTATGTATGTATATGTATATGTGTGTGTGTGTGTGTGTGTGTGTGTGTATAATCATAATTGTTATTATATTAATTACATAATAATGAATAGACATGTCTCGTGAAGGGACATGTCTCATCTTGGCTCATTCTCAATATAAATGCAAGAGATTGTTGCATTTGGAAAACACATAAAATGAGATAGTGATATTACATTTCTAATGATCCTAAAACCTTAACATGCTATCAGAGCCAAGTTTCAAATGTAAGAGAGTAGTTTGTTGATGTAAATGTGTGACTATCTCAGAAAATACAGTCTCAATACGAGGACCATATCTCACAAATGCACTGTTGGATTTTGCTAAATTTTGGATACGTGGGTGATAAACTAATTTAGAAGAATCTCACCAGAGCGATTGGTGAGAAAATGTAGGATTTAGAAGTTATGACTAACTTTGTATTGGTATAGAACCTTTGGATATTCAAGATAAGTTATGTGAATAATTATAGTAATGTTCGAGAATGACGACACCATTTTGTGAATTTGCATGATATTTTCTATCTCACCTTAGAGAATGAAATACTTGAAGTTACAAAAGATAAGTATTCCTTGTTTTATTAATGCACATAATTTTTAAGTTTGTAATTCATGCTATACTATTGGTTAGTAAAATCTTGTATGCTTCTATCATTGGTATTTCTGGTGGACATAGTTTAGTGATCTATTTATAATCTCTCTCCGACATACCTTCAGGACAAAAGCACAAGATAATTTCATTCAAGGGAGAAAGAAATTGATGCTTGCAAATGAATTGATGATTGCGACTAGATGCAAAGAGAGTCTGACATTTCAAAAGAGGTCAAGAAGTTGATAAACTTGAGCTTCAGAGGGAGCAAATGGTTCAATCAACTTGTGACAATCTTGATCATATTGATTGAGGGGGATTTTACTATTGAAGGTGAAACACTTCTGAGGTAAACGTGGTATTATTGATTATTATACTAACGAATCATGAATGTTTTTGGGTCTGCCTCCTGTGTAAATCATGAAGAAGTGATGACTTCCAAATGATTATCACTTGTATTTGTAAAATTTATTGGAAGGTGACAATCTTACAATAACTTGACCTTCTATTATGATAGACATCTCATGATGACTGAAACATATCATAATAGATAGAACTTATGGATAGAATTGCCGATAGAGGCAATCCACACTAAATCTCGTGAGTTTGTGGATAGAATTGCTGATAGAGGCAATCCATACTAAAGCTCATGAGTTTGTTTATAGAATTGCCAATGGAGGAAATCCACATGAGAGCTTTTGGATCGAATTTTTGATTGAGGTAATCCACCTGGGAACTTACAAATAGAATCACCGATAGAGGCAATCCACACCAAAGCTCATGAGTTTGTGGATAGAATCGCTGATGGAGGCAATCCACATGAGATCTTGTGGATAGAATCATTGATTGAGGCAATCCACATAGGATCTTGTGGATAGAATTGCCGATTGAGGCAATCCTCACTAAAGCTCATGAATTTGTGGATAGAATCATTGATGGAGGCAATCCACACGAGAGCTTGTGGATAGAATCACCGATGGAGGCAATCCACATATTGAGACTATGTTTCTATTGATTACATCATGAGGATGATTCCTTTATTTCTTACATCATATGATGGATGTTTTCAAGTGTCATAAGTGTTGAAATTGGATTGATTTATCCTCCCTAGCTAAGAGGGAGTGTTGATGTTTGTAGCATAGGTCAGATAAATAATATTGACTATATGATTATTATGAGAATTGATTTATTATATATATATATATGTATATATATATATATCTATATCTATATCTATATCTATATATATATATATATATATACACATATACATATTTATATCAATATATATAATAATTAATTTTACTGTATACATTGATATATATGTATATATAAAGTTAGATTATAATTATTCTCATAATAACTAAATAGTTAAATTGATAAAATAATAATAATTATTATGTTAATATTAGATAAATTACTATAATACTCAAGAGATATTACATACATACATACATACATACACACACACACACACACACACATATATATAATCATAATTTTCATTATATTAATTACATAATAATGAATAGACATGTCCCATGAACGGACATGTCTCTTCTTGGCTCATTCTCAATATAAATGCAAGAGATTGTTGCATTTAGAAAATACATAAAATGAGATAGTGCTATTACATTTGCAATGATCCTAAAACCTTATCAATAACACAATATATAAAATAGAACCTCAAGTATTATGCAAAGATACACATTAAAGAGAATTCTTTTATGAAAATGTAAAAGGAAAAATACTGTTACATTGTTCCAAGACAAATATTCATTTTACATTAATAATAAATTACAATAGAAAATTAATTGTTGCATCCTTCACCAATAACATACTTTCTAATTCCATCCATTCTAACTTTGACTGGTATTAGTCTCCTCTTGGCTGCCAAACAACATGTATGGACTTTAATTGGTAGTGCTAAGGCAACTACCCAAATTAATGACATTTGAAGCATTTATATTAACTTCCATTGCCAAGTGAAACATGTACTATTGCATGAAAACATTGATGTGTTTATTATTTTCCCTATTGTTAATGGAGCACTATTAGGAAATTCAATTCTCTTACCACCCTAATTGACAACAAATACTATCATTTTTATCATTATTTTTAGTTTTAATACTTCCTATGCTTCGTCATCATCTTATTGAACATTTTGAATCTCTTCAGTTCTTTAACTTCCACAGAGAGGTTGAATGCTTGGAAGACAAATAACATACTCTTCAAATGAAAATAAAGTTAATAAAATGATATACTCCAGAAGCATCACCATATACCTCCAAAGTGGGTTGCAAAGAGTTGTTTCTTCTTGGAGCACATTCTTTTCACTACCTTCCATTCTATATTTCACAACAATTTATATGTCCTTAGTTTGCAAAGTACATAATCCTAGGTAGAAAAATTTATAATGTCACTACAACCATTCAATGGGATTATGATCCTTAACTTAATAACTTTTTTACAATGAAAGATACACACACAAGAATACAAAGTTATAAGTGATCCTTAGTATTTTTAACAAAGTTATATCTAGGCTATGTAATACCCTCTCCTATGGTGATACTTGGACTTTCTGATTTGGACATTCTATTATGATGGTTAGAACTCTACATTTACATTTATGTTTTGTGGATGATGAAATGTTTATCAGATGATTGATATGCTCATTTATGGTTATCATTTATATGTTTATGAGATTAAAAAATCATCTATTTTTATATGTTTTATGGAGCTAACCCAAGGATCTGAATCTAACCATTATCATGATGTTTTATGTTTCATGAATATGAGTCTAATGTGTTTTCATGACTCAGGACAAAGTCGTAGTTACTCACTTAGTTGAGGTCCACACGATGTATTGATCTTGGTCATCTTCTTGCATATATTTGATTTGTATGTATAGATCCATATGTATCTATGTATCTCTTCTTGGTGATGTAGGAGTGCAAGTACCGAGTATTGTCTCCACCTGGCTTCATAGGTCTGAGCAATGCCTCAAAATCCTCGATCGTTGTTGTTGTTACAAAGATATCACTAGGTTCCATAGGAAGGAACTCTGCCTCTGATCTTTTACCTTTAGGTGGGGAGTTGTTGAGTTAGTCCCTTGTGTGGATGATGTATTTCTGTGTCCTCTCAGTTTGTTGGTTTTGTGGATCTTGTAGTTGGTTTCTTATCTTTTGCATTCTTTGAGAATGAGGTTTTGAGTATGGTAGCTCTAATTGTCTTCATGGTTTGTTCAATTTTGTTAGTATATTATTGATGTGAATTATTGTTCATTTGAGGGTATGATTTAGTAATTTATCTTTATTAGTAGCTACTATTGTACTAGCACATCTTGTTAGGAATGAGTTAGTATGTGATTAAATCATGTGATTTTAATATCAATAATAATAAAGAATTTATGGTATTAATAATGTTTTTATAATAGTGATAAAATCCAACTTATGTTAGTAATTACCTAATATATATCACTATTATATTTTGTAAATAATATGGATAAGTGTATGAATAAATAATATGTTTTATAATAATGATATTCATAATATTTAATTGCAATATTAATAATAATGTGTCTTACTTATGGTATATGTACCATAAGCATATGGGTGCACACATATGCCTATGAATACATATATAAATATATATTATTATTATATAATAAATTATTATGTGAAGAAAATTATTATGAGACTATGGTAAGTATATGTTGTTTTTATATTTGGGAAATACTTTTGGTAAATTACTGTAGTAAGTTAGTAAAAATATTCCTAAAACCTTGATTTATCTATTTTGTCATCCTCAAATTTAGGAGACATAGATTTATAATTCTATTAAATAATATTTGTTTATCCCTTCATGGGAATGGTTTTACAAACCATATTATTAACAAATAACTAATATAGTTGGGATGGTTGCATTGGTTGGATTACCCATGCAACCACCTCCTTCAATCTATATACAGGAAGGATATCCTATGTGAGAGTGTGTTGGATAGGAGTTGAGAGGAAACAATAATAAGATTAGAATTATGCTAGTAGGAGAATTATAATTGTGAGGAGAGGATTCTTTATTCTCTGACATTGGCATTCGGTTGTTCCAGGTAGAGCCTAGAGATTGCACCCAGAAGGACTTGAAGGAGTGTTGGAAGAGATTGAGAGGATTGGATCATTCTTCATCAACTGAATCCCCGCAGGACTCCAGGTTGGAATTCATCCTGAGAGTTCACTCTCCTTTGTATTATGAAATGATAAAAGTATGGTTGAATGTTTCTCTATATGTTTCTTGTTGATATAGATTGCAAAATATTCATGTTATATATATTTGTGCCTGTATTAATTTGGAGAGTAGAATCATGTTTAAATGGAATTTTTTCCTATATTGTATGTATATGAATATTTCTACATTTGTAAGATTCTGTAGACTCCTTAGTATTTCCCTTGTATCTCCTTTCTTATCCAGAATGTCCTTGAGTGCTTCTAGGCTTTAGAACTTCTGTTTCAACCCTACTGTTCCATATCTATTTTTGCACCCCCTTTCTTTGTCCAGATCTAGGATAGATTTGTTGGATAGATAGGATGGGTTGATGGACATTTCTAAAGGGAAACTAGGTAATCTCAAATGGGTCGTGCCCAAAGTAGGCAACCATAGTCCCCAGAATTCCCAATTTTAACCGCAAGTCGGAGCTGAAAGTCATTTTTGTAGTTTCTGGCAATTGGTAGAAATGTATAGTTAGTGTCAACCAAGAAAGTGTCAATTGAGAAAGTGACAAATGATAAAGTGTCAACCAAGTAAGTGTCAAGCGAGGCAATGTCAACCGAGCAAGTGCAACCGAGCCAGTGTCAACCGAGCAAGTTTATGCCGAGTACTGCTAGTGTCAACCGAGGAAGACAATTAGTGTCAACCAAGGAAGACAACTAGTGCCAACCAAGGAAGATAGGGTTTATACAAGTAAGTATAAGAATACTTTAAATTAAAGTATAAGAATACTTTAATTTCCTATACTTTAAGTTATACCTGTATAAAGAAATTAGGTACCTTTCAGGATGATTGAGATAAGTTTCAGCTTCATAGGAGTTAAGATGCAACTTCTATATTTTAGATTTTTCAAAAAATCAAACTTAGTTAAATTTCAGACACGTGAGATTTTTTTAGAGCATTGTGTTTTGGCATATGAAATTTTGTGTAAACTTTAAATTATGTTCATTACTTGTTGGTGGAGGTTATATCCAGTGCATTTTGATGCTTTAATAGGGTTAGGATGTGTGTAGGAAGTAGGATTAGGATTTAGGATTTTTTGGAGGATCAGGACTATTCTAGACCTCCCTTAACGCTCCTAATTTTCCTAAGTGTCCCTAAAATCTCCTATTCTTTTTTGTTTTTTGATGTAAGTTCTTGAAAGTGTTTATGATGTATTTTATTTCATGTATGATTTATTTGTGATGTGTGGGTTATGGATAGAAAACCTAAGAACACTAAGTGAGTGGCTCTCAGTGTGGGGTTGGGGCCCTAAGTGGCTAGTACCAGGATAACCGGCTGAAGAGTTATTTAACAAGTGATAATTTAATTAAAACTCATGGGAATGGGTTCAAACACTAAAAAGATTATTTTTTTCCTCGCCCATGCCATTAGCACTAGTAAAGGCTATGGATGGGAATGGGAGAAGGTGCCTATGCATAGGTATGATCGAATGGCGCTTGTTTGTACGAAAGGCATTCGATTCTGCATGTGCCTACTTGGGGGTTGGGGCCCAGAGTGGCTAGTACCAGGACAATCCAAGGGGCGAGGGCTATGTGATGACACTCACTTAGCTTGTTGCTTAGAGTTTCCACCAAGCCTTAGAACCCTTGGGAAAAGATTTATACTTTGATCTTCTTTTCATTTTCTATTTGGGAAAGGTTACCCAACCCTAGGTATGACCTAGCTATCCTTTCTTTCTGGACCTTGGTGTTTATCTACTAGCATGGGGGAGTGGGCCTTTTGGTATCCATGTGGTTGGGTGGTAAATATTTTTATCGAGGTATCTTTTGTGGATGCAGTGCTTGAGGATTCATGCTTGCTTAATGTTCTAGTTTTGAAGAATGAAGACTTTGTATTTACCTTTCATGATGTAAAATTATTGTTACCTCCCAAGAGGAGATGAATGGAATGTAATAATTAATGTATTTCAAAATGATGTATTTGGAATGGGTAGACTTAGGAAAAAGAAAAAGGGAAAGCATGAACTTTATGTATATGATGTAAAGGGAAAGGACTTTGTAACATTTCAAGTAAAGCAGCATGTTTCTCATTATTGATTAAGTGAAAGCTATTGAAAACACAGATGTAATATTTTCAATGTATCAAATGTTTAGATGATTCTATTTTGTGTTATTAATGTATTAAATGATATATCATTCATAAAGGATACTTAGGAATAAAGATGGATTTAAATGACAAATCAAAATGAAAGTACTTTGTGTTTCTTTATAAAGAATCTACAAATGTTGTGATGTAGTTTTCTTAAGAGGTAAATTAAGTTGCTAGTACACTAAAGGGACTTAAATAAATTGTGCATTAAATAAGAAGGGAACCTTGGAGGAATCTAAGTTAAACTATGTTTTGTTTATGTAATTCTTTTTCAAATTCAATTTTTTTCATAAACCATTACTTAGGTTTTCTTTTACAAAGAGAATCTTTGTTCTCTTCCCTGGTTCCCTTGTGGGGCATGAAAGGCTATCAACCTATAAAAGATAAATCACCCTAATTAATTAAAGCTAACCATTAAATATCCTAAACATATTCTAATTTAATTGTGTCAATTTTTTTAACAATGCAAATGACAATATTTACACGTTAAAATGCACAATTATGTCAATCAACATTTCTCATCTTGAAAGTGGAGTCGCTCTTCAAAAATTATAATATACACATTAGTATCAGAGTAAAAATATCTAAAATGGACTTTAAGTTAGATACAATAAATGTCAGAAATAATTCATCCATGACAATGAGTTAAGTTTAGGGAATTTAGAAGGTAGGATCTCTCATAGTTGGACAATTTGGTCCATAGAAAATGTAGGCTATAAAGAAGAAAGAATAGATATCTAGGATTAAGTATAAAGCACTTAGGAAAGTAACGAAACTTTGAAAAGAGCTTGTATTGGATTAACCTTGGTTTATCCAAAATATAGTTCAATTTTTTTTCCAAACACACACATTGGTTATGAAAATAAAGTATGATACTAATACAAGCAACAAAAGATTTAAATAAAATGCATGACATTAACTTTCGTGTGTTGAAAATATAGTTGACAAATAATTATAGGGCGCAAACATTTGTTGCAGAAAGAAATTTAGGCTATGATATAGAAATAATAAATTGTTTGTAATAAAATGTATGAAAAATTTTATTGCATAGAAAAACTCTTTTTCCATTAATAAAACTAGACAAATGCTTGTTTGTGTAGCTTTCTAGATTGAACTATGGCTTCCAAATAAAGAACACTGACATTGTTAAAAAAACAATATTTAATTATGTAGGTTTCCTAAATGAGGGTAGATAATTTGTAGAACTACATGATGCCATAAGCTAATAGTAATCCACAACAAAATAAAATAAAAAGTTTACACAGTTGGCTTGTCGATGATTTTTGTTAACAAACCTTATTTCTTCAAAAGGAAGAAACTACACAATTCAAAAGATAGTTACAAGATTACATGATTTCAAAATTTGTTACCTTCTACCTCAGTACTATTTAAGATAACCCATTTTGTAATTACTATCTTTTTTTTCTTGCCAAAAATATATTATATATTATTGTAGCTAAATACATTAAAATGTAGAAGGTTGTTTGTGTTCAAGGCAATTAGCACATTTATAGAGAATAGAAATAATAGAAATTGTGCATTGACAAGGCTACCCTATCATAGGAAAATAAACAAACAAGTAAACACTGTCATTTTCTCTTCGTATCTAGCAAGGACAATAGAAAATTGCTGCAAAATGGATCGAATCTCAATAAAACATGACATACCTATAGTATTAATTTGCATTATAGAAATATGTAAAAAGATAGAACAAAAATATGAAAAGATGACATGCAATTAAATTTAAAAAATCCTAATTAATAGGTAAATAAGTAAAAATAAAAATAAAACTTTTTTCTCTTGGCATGCATTTGTATTAATACTACTAGTCCATCTTCAATTTCTACACACCATGAACTTTTCTTAAGATTTAATATTAGATATGGTCATGATATCGTTACTCTCAAGATTACTTGAATAATACAAATGCACACATTATGTCATGTTGCTAACAATGCCAAATACTTACCACCTCTTAGATGACATTCTTTTGAAACAATTTAGTTTGTTTGACAATTAGTAGAAATAACTATTATGTAGAGAGTCAATTTATTGTCTATACAACATTCTTGATCCATATCTAACCATATAAACATTATGTAGAGAATCAATTTATTATCTATATAACATTCTCAATCCATATTTAACTATATTTATCTAATTAATTAATAATTAGAAAATAAAATGATATTGGAATCTAATTAATAAATATTGTCAAATATTTATCTAGAGTATTAAATAAATGTTACAAAAAAGTAGAACTCCACTTTTCAAGCCTTAAATTGTTGTCCATCTAGATGACATCTTCTTGCTAATTTTTTTATCATCAATCTTGAAGTTCCAACATGAATTACCTTGGACAAATCAATTAGAAACTGTAATATATTAGTGGCTTACTGTAACACCCCAACCTCAAACCATCTAACAAGAAACGAAAACTCAAATAAACACCGAATTTTTATTTTTTTTGAATATTAATCCATTACATAAAATCTTTACAACCAGATACCAAAAGTATTATTATTGCATTATTACATATCTGATAATTTACATCTGAGTATTTGGATATACTCTAATTCAAATACAATCAGATTGCTAAGTGATTGAATCAAATTCAAATACATTTAATAACCAAGAACCATACTACATCTTGTCCCTAATGTTCTATCGGCGGACTATCCTTCCAAGTCCTTCTACCATATATATATAGAACCTAAAATCATAAGCAAACACAGTCGACAAACACAACAGGGCTTAGTCACATTGTCCAAGTTATTTAAACCTTCAGTAAACCTACATGTTAGATATAGTAATAGCATGATAAA
Source organism: Chamaecyparis obtusa (assembly GCA_027943335.1). NCBI lineage: Eukaryota > Viridiplantae > Streptophyta > Pinopsida > Cupressales > Cupressaceae > Chamaecyparis > Chamaecyparis obtusa. The sequence goes on along the minus strand of BSBK01002149.1, from coordinate 183,106 downwards.
CATGTAATCCATATATCAGATATTCCGAAAGTACAATTTTCTTTTCTCAACCAGATTAAAGCAAGCACTTAATTTCTTACAAAAAGTTATGCAGAAATAAACTCACACAGATTATGTCAAGGAAATGATCCAGTAGTTCATGGGTGTCAACATAAGAACCTACGTTTAGCCACTCATAAGATTCAATATGTCAGGTGAAACCATAAGTTCTTATTTTGTTATATGAAACCCAACCCATGAATTTTAACATTATCACTTGATTAAATAACTATCATAAACTTTCCCATAAGGATCTAGACTAGTGTCGGAGGGCATCCGACAAAATAATTCTATCACCACAAGTTACTCGATTCATGACAGCCACCCAATCTAAAGGATCACACTTCCATAATCTAAGAATACACATGATTTAACTGCTATAGAAAAGAATGAACTATAGAATTCCATTTCAATAAACAGTTATCTCCATTGCATCAATAATAAAATTGAATCCACAATCTGGAAATCCATATAAAACCATGTTTCCATATTACCATTGTATACTTAACCAAGTATCAAATCTTCTGACAAAATTATAACCATAATCTATTCCATCATATTAACATCAATACAAAATGCCATAAACAATTTCATTCACATTGGAATCTTATCTACAATGATTATAAATAAATCTAATCATAAACAGACTCCATCTGAAATATACAGAAATCTTCCACAAAACTCATTACAGATATCAGTTAAATAGTTTGTTGATCTTAACAGATTATATATATACTTTATACTCTGTTCTGTTATCTATAAGTTCATATCCCTATATTCATGACAGTGTACATATATGTATATATCATGGTAATATATATACATACATGTATTCTAGCATGCATATAGTCATATAACCTCATACATAACATTCCAGACTTTACACTCTGTACTGTTATCTATACGTTCATATCCCTATATTCATGACAACGTACATATATGTATATATCACGACAATATATATACATACATGTATTCTAGCATGGATATAGTCATATAACTTCATACATAACATTACAGAGTGCTAAGTAAAATCTCCAATTTTACCGTTATCATAGAATGCAAGAAAACAAACTAAACATATAATTATACATCTCAGTAATTCAGAATTAGAAAATGAATTTACCAAATTGTAAGATTGTATTTTCAATCTAAAGACCAAAAGCAAATTAAATTAATCTTATTTCTAAGTTTACACCCAAAATATTACATCATTTATACAACTGAAACTATAATGCGATCGAATTTATATTTAGTCTATAATACTCTATCGACACACATCTAATTCATATATATATATATAGTCAACTATACTATGCTGCTCTATATATATAAATATGAACTGCTAACTGTCGACATTCTACTATTGATGCATATATATATATATATATATATATATATATATATATATATATATATATATATATATATATATATATATATATATGCATTAATAAATATATATATACAAACTGACAGTCATCAATAAAGCAGAGAATCATACTAAATGCTACAAGTAGAATCGGCTATTCACAAAAGCTATGAAATCAACTGTATTTCCAGTCAAAACAAAGACCCGGCCATAGTTTAATAAATGTAATTTATGCAACTACAACCTACGAACTCAACTAACATTTTGTTTCCCTTCACCTCAATATCATCACAGTTGACTGTTTATAAGAAGACTCACAAAAATAGAGACCTTCTAAAACAACCGAACAACTAGTAATAGATGCTGTTGAAAACTAAACCTTACTTATAAATTTAGAAGAAACTGTTGACGATAACAATAATGCATTCTATATTTGATGAACTCAAAACCGCAAAATGATTCCATATGAACTCTTTTCCTGAACCGATGAATAACAATACAAGTCGATAATGAAAACCCAAAAGACTAACAGGTACTTCACCCAAGGAATATGTTGTCAATGCCGAAGCCATACAAAACATAACTTCGAAATTCCTTTATAATGATAACTATACTGTAGCCATAAATGGCTTATTCAAAAGAATAGAGAATAAAACTATCCCTAATACTTCTATAAGACAACATTGAGCTCATAAAACCGAAACCATAGTAACAGATTCAACCCAATAATCCTCTGAACACTTTTTCTCAAAACTAGCAGATGGGTTTTCAACAAACCTTTTATTCTACTAAAACCAATAAAGAAAATGAGCCATAGATGACGTAGAAGACTTATTTCACAAACCCTTAATGAACTTTTATTATGACAGAGTATGCTATAGGACGAAGCTCAAGACGGTCACAAAATAAACAGAGACTCATCACACTGAAGCTATGACTCTTCACAGTATTTCTATGACAGAAATCTCTTTATGTTTCAAGATCACAAGTACCCACGTTTAATTATAAAGGGAAACTTCATAACAGAGACCGTAGATATATGAAAACAAGTTTACAATCCTACTACACCTTCACAGTTACTTTCTTCATGCAATAATTTCATTCACACAACTATTCCAAAAGACTTTTTAACATTTTCCTTACATCATGCAGATTAAGCAAAGAAATCAAGGAGAGAGAGAGAGTTTAAGAAATTTCCCTTGCCTAAGAAAATGTGAGGGTGAACACTAAAAGACCGCTTGCAGAGCTTCCTGCCCAACTCGCAAACGAAGTGTTTGTCCTCCTCAAAGTCGTGCTTCACAAAAAAAATCTCACAACTAATTCTCACAACAAACTCAGAGAAAATGCAACCACGATATCGATAGAAGAAATGAGGTATGCAATGCCGTGAAGATAAAACGAACTAGTGAAACTCAAGAATCTCCCTCATGGTTAACAATTTCCTAGAATTTCGCAGAGAAACCCGTTCAACAGAGGGTTCGTTATTTTCTTCAAACTGAAGTTCATCAATGGTGAACTGAAACCAAAAATGCGATCCATCACCAAGCAATATGACAGATAAGACATACAATAAATGCTCATTACTGCGAGCTAATCTCAAAAAAACCCACTCACACAAAAAATCTCAACACTTGGCATTTTCAGTACAGCTGCATACCAATACCTGCCGCCTTGAATTGCCAAGTTTGCCGCCATAACAATCCACTATACTCTGCTAAGTCTCGGCTAGTTTAGGTTAAGTGTTCTGATAGGTTTAGAAATATCGCATAAAATCATGCCTTAGTCTTTACTTAGGCTAGGTTAACTTAGTTTAGATTAAGTTAAATAAAACTTCCTAACTATCTACTAACACTAAGCCCGCTAACACTTTAGCATAGGTATTGACATCAAAATCTGCTAAGTAAACTAGCATTTAAAATAAGACATTACCAACATAGTAACAATAAAATGATATTTATATTAATATTAATATAAATACTAATCCTTACCATTACCTCATATACATAATGATCATACTAATAGTCATTAATATTAATATTAATATTGATCTTAATATTAATATTAATTACTATTATAATTTCTTTCATATAGAAAATTAACATCAATAACAATCATCAATAATATACGTATAATTATAATCATTCATTAATATAAACATATGTACGTATATAGAATCAACTATATGTATATATATAAACATACACATATAATTATTTCATATTAGCGTACACCAATTTATACAAATGAAATGTTATAACAAATATATATATATACAAATTGATCAATGAACATATCTGAATCATTATTCCTGTCACCAACCCATTCTGAAACATACACACATAAAATGGAACTAAAACTATTGCAAATAAACTTGAAAGCTAAAAAGTCTTTCTGAAATATTTCTTACTACAGGATTTTGAATCTGAACCGATTCAAAAGACAAAATTCTGATATAACACAATACTGAAATGCTTAGACCATTATTCTGAGAATCAGACTTAGTGAACTCTGAATTCTCTAAGAGTTTAAAAAGCATATTAATGATGCCAGATAACAAATTGTTCAACCGAAACATGTTCCAAAACAAGTAACAAACCATCCAGAAAATCTAAACTAATCTCAGAGTTCTAAGGATCAAGTCCAAGACTGTCAGGGCATGACACCCTTCCCCACCAGCATAGGCTTACTCCTGGAAGCCTGAGAATAAATGAGGATGAGAAATTTTCATTGCCCCTACATCTTCCCATGTTGCAGAAGTTTCATCTTCAAGATCCCATAATACTTTTACCTGTTCCACCTTGCGACCTCTGAGATTTAGCTCTCTTTGCTGGATGATTCACACTTGTTCCAGCATCAATTGGCCATCCATTACCTGTAACGCATTCCAATTAAGAACATGAGTGATATCAGGTATGTATTTCCTTAAAATAGACACATGAAAGACATCATGGATTCGAGATAGATTGGGAGGCAAAGCAAGTCTGTAAGCAACTGGACCAATACGTTCCAAGATTTCAAATGGTCCCACAAAACGTGGAGACAATTTGGAACCCTTACCATATCTAATAGGACTTTTACGGGGTTTCACCCGTAGAAAAACTTTGTCCCCAATCACAAACTGAAGCTCAATCCTATGCAAATTTGCATACTTTTTCTATCTATCTTGTGCTGTAAAAAGGTGTTCCCTGATTCGTTTCACTGGCTGTTCCAGATCTTGGAGCATTTCAGGACCTAGGAGTATTCTGTCTTCTAAATTATCCTAGCTTAGGGGTGTTCTACAAGGTCTCCCATATAAAGCTTGTAAAGGAGCCATACCTATCGAGCTGTGATAACCATTATTATAAGCAAATTCAACCAAATGCAAGAATTCTTCCCATTTGTTCTGTCTATGCATGACGTACATCCTGAGCATGTCTTCCAGAATCTGATTTACATGCTCAGTTTGTCTGTCAGTCTCAGGATGATATGCTGAGCTAAAATTCATCTGAGTACCGAGTTCACGCTGCATAGACCTCCAAAGTGAAGATGTGAAAACTGGGTCCCTATCTGATATGATCTTCTTTGGAATCCCATGCAGTCTTACTACTTGTTCCATATAAATACGCGCTACAGATGCAGCATTATAAGAAGATCTCATAGGAATAAAATGCGCAACTTTGGTTAACCTGTCAACTACAACCATGATTGAATCATGCCGCCTTGCTGAAAATGGTAATCCTACGATGAAATCAATGGAAATGGTATCCCATTTCCATTCAGGCACACTATGAGACTGAAGTAAACCAGCAGGATGCTGATGTTCAGCTTTCACCCTTTGACATTCTAGACATCTAGCTACAAAATCTGCAATGTCCCTCTTCATACCTGGCCAATAATAATGTTGTTTAAGATCAGCATTCATCTTCTTAACACCAGGATGTGCTAAATAGGGAGCCTTATAAGCTTCAGCCATAACCAGATTATGCAATTCTCCAACTTCAGGAATATAGATACCTCCTCTAAAGGTCAGCAATCCATCAGTGTTGATTAAGTATCCTTCAAACCTGCCTTCCAAAATACCGCCACTATCTAAAACAGCTTTGACATCTAAAAACCAAGGATCAGCATTCAAGTTTTCTAATATTCTTTCTTTCAAATCAATCGTAAGAGTTAATGAAGAAAGTTCATGACGTCTTCTGCTAAGTGCATCAGCCACCTTATTCTCTTTACCCTGCACATATTTTACTTCAAAATCATATTCACACAGAAACTCCATCCATCTACGTTGCCGTGCATTCAGATTGGGTTGTGTGAACAGATATTGAAGACTTCTGTGATCAGTATGTAATTCAAAATGCTGTCCAAGGAGAAAATGTCACCATTTAGTCAATGCATGCATCACTGCAGCAAGTTCCAAATCATGAGTAGGATAATTTATCTCATGATCCTTAAGTTTTCTAGATTCAAAAGCAATAACCCTGCCATCCTGCATTAAAAATGCTCCTAATCCATCTAAAGAGGCATCTGTGCAAACCACAAACTCTTTACAGGGATCAGGTACAGAAAACACAGGTGCACTAGTCAAACATTCTTTCAAATGCTGAAATGCTTCTTCGCATTTATCCGACCAGATAAATCTTTTACCTTTTCTCTGAAGAGAAGTGATGGGATGAGCTATTTTTGAGAAACTAGCTACAAACTTCCTATAGTAACTGGCTAGACCCATAAAACTCCTTACTTTAGACACATTTGCAGGTGCAGGCCACTCTACAATTGCTCTAATTTTAGCTGGATCAACAACTATTCCATCTCCTGTTATAATGTGTCCAAGATAACTAATTTCTGATTTGAAAAACTCGCACTTCTTAGGATTAGCATATAGCTTATTCCTTTGGAGACATTCGAAAACTTGTCTCAAATGCTGTTCATGCTCCTCCAAGGAGTTAGAATAAACCAGTATGTCATCCAAAAAGACAACTACAAATTTATCTAGGAAAGTTCTGAAAACTCCCTGCATCATACTCATAAAAACTGAAGGTGCATTTGTTAAACCAAAAGGTACTACTATGAATTCGTAATGCCCATACCTCGTACGAAATGTTGTCTTATGGATATCAGCTTCCTGAATTCTTAACTGATGGTGACCAGATTTAAGATCAATTTTAGAATATACTTTAGCACCCTTCACTTGATCAAATAAATCATCAATTCTAGGTAATGGATACCTATTCTTGATGGTAAATTTATTTAACTGCCTGTAATCAATACATAGTCTAAGTGATCCATCTTTCTTCTTAACAAATAAAACAGGTGCACCCCAAGGAGAGGCACTTGGTCTAATCAGCCCCTTCTCAAGAAGTTCTTCAAGTTGCACCTTAAGTTCTACCAACTCTTGTACCGTCATACGGTAAGGAGTCTTAGAAATAGGTTCAGTGCTAGGCATAAGGTCAATTCTAAAATCTATCTCTCTCTTCGATGGAATACCCAGAATTTCTATTACAAAGACATCTGAAAATTCCTTCAACAAAGGATGGTCTAAACTGGTATTAAATGCTATAGGTTCAGAAAAATCATTAACAAATATAGCAAACAGTTCGCAGCCTTTTCGCAAACACCTTTGAAGTTGTTTGATACAAATTGTTCTAATCGAAAAAGGCCTCTTAATCCCTGTTATGAATTTATTAGCTCCATAATCGTCAATGCATCTAATAACCTTTTCTCTGCAATCAATAATAGCTTGATGCTGATTCAACCAATCCATTCCTAATATAATATCATAGGTTCCTAGAGGAATGACCCTAAGGTTTACTATAGTAGTAAATGCCTTAAGTTGTAATTTACAATCAACAGCTATCAGCCCAGTTTCTACCTTAGACCCAGAAGCTAACTCAACTTGCCATGCCAACTTAGCCTTTCTCACAGGAATATCACACTGCTTAACCAAATTGGCAGAAATGAAAGAATCAGTGGCACTTGAGTCAAATAAAATGGAAATTTCCATATCTTGACAATTACCTTTGGCCTCAATCACCGTGTTATGATGTTCTGCTTGATTATGATCCACAGTAGCAAAGATATAGTGGTTCTACCAGAATCTCCAACAGTAGCCTCAGAACCTGATGCTTTTGACCTACCTTGATTGTTACCTCGTAGAGGACAATTCCATTGTAGATGACCCAATTGCCCGCAATGCCAACATTCTGCTCCTCTTTTGGTGCTCTTATCTTGTGTGGAGTTTGGTGGTGGTGGTGCATAACTCTGTTGCACACTTTGAGAAGGCTTAAAGGACTTAGGTAGTTCAGGGACCTTAAAGCTCTTGTTTGTTTTGGGAAATTTATCAAATTTTCTCTTTTGAGATTTACTTGCAAAGCCCCTAGGTGCTGCCTTAGAATCATCCTTAAAAGGTTTATAACTCTTGCTATTGCTTGGAACTGGTGAAATAACAGTGCTTTTGGTTGTAAAACCAGATTTCATTTCTGTAAGCTTAGCCTGATCAGCAGCTTCCTTAATGGTTTTTGGTTTGAAAGTTCTCACTTCTTCACCAATTTTAGGATTTAAACCCCTGATAAAATGCTGTACCAAAGGTTTATCACCTTCATTCCAACCGGAATATTTCTTTAACTGAAAGAACTTTCTTTCGTACATTTCCACTATGGTATTTCCTTGTGAAATGCTAAAGAATTCCTCAAACCTCGATTGTTGCCAGTACTCAGACATAAATCTTTCCCGGAATCTCTCTAAGAACAATTCCCAAGTGACTTGAGAAATATGGATTCCAAGGTGTTCTAATTCCATATCCCACCATATGGATGCAAAAGATCTTAATTGCATTGCATTCCAACGAACTTTCACATTAGTGTGATAGTCGTGAAGAATAAAACATCTCTCGATGTTTAGAAGCCAAGCTTCTGCTTCATTACCAGCTTCTGTTCCAATTAAAGTATGGACCTTTAAGCTTAGATAGATCTTTTACCTGAGTCTTGATAATAGGATCCTCTGCTATAGCCTGGTTGGCATTGGGAATCTGTATATTCTGAGCATTTTCTCCCCCACCAGGAATATTATTCCTAGCTTCAATCCCATCCAACCGTTCAAGAATTCGCTGAAGAATTTCAGCCTGAGCTTCCCTTTGTTCTTCACCCTGAGGATTTTTGTCACCAAGCATTCCTTGGTGACCCTATCCTCTACCTTGACCATGACAGCGACCCCTACATCCTCCTCTGCCTCTGCCTGCATCGACATCGGCAGGGATTCCTTGTCCCCGAGCTCCTCGAGTAACAGGAGGCATACTTGAATTCCTATAAAAGAGATTTAATTAAAATTCTCATAGGAAGCATAATGTAAACCCTACTAATCCCTCGAGCCTGAGTGTTTAAACCTAGGCTCTAATACGAAATGTAACACCCCAACCTCAAACCATCTAACAAGAAACGAAAACTCAAATAAACACCGAAATTTTTTTAAAAATATTAATCCATTACATAAAATCTTTACAACCAGATACCAAAAGTATTATTATTGCATTATTACATATCTGATAATTTACATCTGAGTATTTGGATATACTCTAATTCAAATACAATACAAAAATTCAAATACAATCAGATTGCTAACTGATTGAATCAAATTCAAATACATTTAATAACCAAGAACCATACTACATCTTGTCCCTAATGTTCTATCGGCAGACTATCCTTCCAAGTCCTTCTACCATATATATATAGAACCTAAAATCATAAGCAAACACAGTCGACAAACACAACAGGGCTTAGTCACATTGTCCAAGTTATTTAAACCTTCAGTAAACCTACATGTTAGATATAGTAATAGCATGATAAACATGTAATCCATATATCAGATATTTCGAAAGTACAATTTTCTTTTCTCAACCAGATTAAAGCAAGCACTTAATTTCTTACAAACAGTTATGCAAAAATAAACTCACATAGATTATGTCAAGGAAATGATCCAGTAGTTCATGGGTGTCAACATAAGAACCTACGTTCAGCCACTCATAAGATTCAATATGTCAGGTGAAACCATAAGTTCTTATTTTGTTATATGAAACCCAACCCATGAATTTTAACATTATCACTTGATTAAATAAATATCATAAACTTTCCCATAAGGATTCTAGACTAGTGTCGGAGGGCATCCGACAAAATAATTCTATCACCACAAGTTACTCGATTCATGACAGCCACCCAATCTAAAGGATCACACTTCCATAATCTAAGAATACACATGATTTAACTGCTATAGAAAAGGAATGAACTACATAATTCCATTTCAATAAACAGTTATCTCCATTGCATCAATAATAAAATTGAATCCACAATCTGGAAATCCATATAAAACCATGTTTCCATATTACCATTGTATACTTAACCAAGTATCAAATCTTCTGACAAAATTATAACCATAATCTATTCCATCATATTAACATCAATACAAAATGCCATAAACAATTTCATTCACATTGGAATCTTATCTACAATGATTATAAATAAATCTAATCATAAACAGACTCCATCTGAAATATACAGAAATCTTCCACAAAAATCATTACAGATATCAGTTAAATAGTTTGTTGATCTTAACATATTATATATATACTTTATACTCTGTTCTGTTATCTATAAGTTCATATCCCTATATTCACAACAGCATACATATATGTATATATCACGGTAATATATATACATACATGTATTCTAGCATGCATATAGTCATATAACCTCATACATAACATTCCAGACTTTACACTCTGTACTGTTATCTATACGTTCATATCCCTATATTCATGATAGTGTACATCTATGTATATATCACAGCAATATATATACATACATGTATTCTAGCATGGATATAGTCATATAGCTTCATACATAACATTACAGAGTGCTAAGTAAAATCTCCAATTTTACCGTTATCATAGAATGCAAGAAAACAAACTAAACATATAATTATACATCTCAGTAATTCAGAATTAGAAAATGAATTTACCAAATTGTAAGATTGTATTTTCAGTCTAAAGACCAGAAGCAAATTAAATTAATCTTATTTCTAAGTTTACATCCAAAATATTACATCATTTATACAACTGAAACTATAATGCCATCAAATTTATATTTAGTCTATAATACTCTGTCGACACACATCTAATTCATAAATATATATATAGTCAACTATACTATGCCACTCTATATATATAAATATGAACTGCTAACTGTCGACATTCTATTGTCGATGCATATATATATATATATATATATATATATATATGCATTAATAAATATATATATACAAACCGATAGTCATCAATAAAGCAGAGAATCATACTAAATGCTACAAGTAGAATCGACTATTCACAAAAGCTATGAAATCAACTGTATTTACAGTCAAAACAAAGACCCGACCACAGTTTAATAAATGTAATTTATGCAACTACAACCTACGAACTCAACTAACATTTTGTTTCCCTTCACCTCAATATCATCACAGATGATTGTTTATAAGAAGACTCACAAAAATAGAGACCTTCTAAAACAACCGAACAACTAGTAATAGATGCTGTTGAAAACTAAACCTTACTTATAAATTTAGAAGAAACTGTTGACAATAACAATAATGCATTCTATATTTGATAAACTCAAAACCGCAAAATGATTCCATATGAACTCTTTTCCTAAACCGATGAATAACAATACAAGTCGATAATGAAAACCCAAAAGACTAACAGGTACTTCACCCAAGGAATATGCTGTCAATGCCGAAGCCATACGAAACATAACTTCGAAATTCCTTTATAATGATAACTATACTGTAGCCATAAATGGCTTATTCAAAAGAATAGAGAATAAAACTATCCCTAATACTTCTATAAGACAACATTGAGCTCATAAAACCGAAACCATAGTAACAGATTCAACCCAATAATCCTCTGAACACTTTTTCTCAAAACTAGCAGATGGGTTTTCAACAAACCTTTTATTCTACTAAAACCAATAAAGAAAATGAGCCAGAGACGACGTAGAAGACTTATTTCACAAACCCTTAATGAACTTTTATTATGACAGAGTATGCTATAGGACGAAGCTCAAGACGGTCACAAAATAAATAGAGACTCATCACACTGAAGCTATGACTCTTCACAGTATTTCTATGACAGAAATCTCTTTATGTTTCAAGATCACAAGTACCCACGTTTAATTATAAAGGGAAACTTCATAACATAGACCGTAGATATATGAAAACAAGTTTACAATCCAACTACACCTTCACAGTTACTTTCTTCATTCAATAATTTCATTCACACAACTATTCCAAAAGACTTTTTAACATTTTCCTTACATCATGCAGATTAAGCAAAGAAATCAAGGAGAGAGAGAGAGTTTAAGAAATTGCCCCTGCCTGAGAAAATGTGAGGGTGAACACTAAAAGACCGCTTGCAGAGCTTCCTGCCCAACTCGCAAATGAAGTCTTTGTCCTCCTCAAAGCCGTGCTTCACAAAAAAAATCTCACAACTAATTCTCACAACAAACTCAGAGAAAATGCAACCACAATATCGACAGAAGAAATGATGTATGCAATGCCGTGAAGATAAAACGAATTGGTGAAACTCAAGAATCTCCCTCATGGTTAACAACTTCCCAAAATTTTGTAGAGAAACCCGTTCAACAGAGGGTTTGTTATTTTCTTCAAACTGAAGTTCATCAATGGTAAACTGAAACCAAAAATGCGATCCATCACCAAGCAATATGACAGATAAGACATACAATAAATGCTCATTACTGCGAGCTAATCTCAAAAAAACCCACTCACACAAAAAAACTCAACACTTGGCATTTTTGGTACAGCTCCCATACCAATACCTGCCGCCTTGAATTGCCAAGTTTGCCGCCATAACAATCCACTATACTCTGCTAAGTCTCGGCTAGTTTAGGTTAAGTGTTCTAATAGGTTTAGAAATATCGCATAAAATCATGCCTTAGTCTTTACTTAGGCTAGGTTAACTTAGTTTAGATTAAGTTAAACAAAACTTCCTAACTATCTACTAACACTAAGCCCGCTAACACTTTAGCATAGGTATTGACATCAAAATCTGCTAAGTAAACTAGCATTTAAAATAAGACATTACCAACATACTAACAATAAAATGATATTTATATTAATATTAATATAAATACTAATCCTTACCATTACCTCATATACATAATGATCATACTAATAGTCATTAATATTAATATTAATATTTATCTTAATATTAATATTAATTACTATTATAATTTCTTTCATATAGAAAATTAACATCAATAACAATCATCAATAATATACGTATAATTATAATCATTCATTAATATAAACATATGTACGTATATAGAATCAACTATATGTCTATATATATAAACATACACATATAATTATTTCATATTAGCGTACACCAATTTATACAAATGAAATGTTATAACAAATATATATATATACAAATTGATCAATGAACATATCTGAATCATTATTCCTGTCACCAACCCATTCTGAAACATACACACATAAAATGGAACTAAAACTATTGCAAATAAACTTGAAAGCTAAAAAGTCTTTCTGAAATATTTCTTACTACAGGATTTTGAATCTGAACCGATTCAAAAGACAAAATTCTGATATAACACAATACTAAAATGCTTAGACAATTGTTCTGAGAATCAGACTTAGT
>BSBK01002149.1:2500-165000 GCA_027943335.1 Chamaecyparis obtusa | reverse complement strand
AATATTTCATATTCAATTCCCAATTTTTTATACAACAAATTATTTGTAGAAAAGTTCTCCATCATACCTAGGAGTAACTGCAAGCAACTACATGGAAATGATTATGACTATTGCTTGTGACTTTTACATATGAGTCTCTTTGCTTTGACAAAGTGGATGTCCTATAGGTTGTCATCCATATTTAAATTTTCTTTCAAGAATAAGAATCTTTTGAATGCTTAATGATTGCAGAAGGGGTTTTTTGATAAATTTTCTTAACACATGATCACAAGAGGGTTCACGTACCTTTCTGAAGGGACATTGAAACATAAGAGTATCTTTTTCCTTTGTCTTCTATAAGGTTTGTCTCATAGAGTGTTTCATTGGCATAGTGAAGGGAGGCTACTAAGTAGCCATCAACTTTCCTCTCCTCATCCCTTTAATAATTATTTGCATGTTTTTTATCATTTAAATGATATTCTTATTCAAACACCATTTTTCAATCCAAAACTAAAATTAACTTTTGAACCATATAAATTTCTCATTCTATCTAAAAATTAAAGGCTACAATGCAGTTGTACCAAAAAATTATATGATAAATTAATTTAAGAAAAATAATGCACACTAAATATTTGATTTTAAAAGTCAAAATTTTGAAAATCTATAATAGAAATAAAATTATTTTTAATAATCTACTTAATGAACCATAACTATCAACTCCAAAATTATTATTTAATAGTTACATTATTGAATTACTATTGTACATAAAGCAATAAAAATAACCAATATTTAGACTTTGACCAATGTCAATTATTATCTTGTTCAGATAGATGCCATGAGAGATGTCCAGCTATGCAATAAAATCTAAACCTTTGCAAAGCCAAGATTCCATCCATTGTAACATCATACTGGTATAGTGCTGACCTCATTCTCTTCCACTGCTTTAGCTTTATTTTCTTTTCCTCCTCCCTCTTTGTATTCTTCATACTATTTTGTTTTATAACTTGGTCCTTCAAATCTTTAATTTCTTTCTTTAACTCATCTTTAATTTCTCTTTTCCACACATCCAATTCATCCCTTAATATTTTCTCTAGTGGACCAACATCTACCTCCATCACCATTTTTTTAGAATCTTTTTATGATATCTTTTGTTTAGCCTTACTAGATTCTATTTGATTATTTTTATCAGTGGTATCTCTATCTTTATGGACAACCTCATTTGTTTCCACTTTTTCAAGGCTAACTCCAATCCCCATCATGTTCTTGTTTTCCTCAAGTTCTATAAAATGATTTACAATCATATATAGAGAAGGTTGATTGGACTCTTTAGTTTTCAAAACATGAACTTCATTCCAATTCTGCACCCAAAAAAGAAAGATAAAAAATAAGAGTAAAAAATTACCATCTCTATTTATTTTTTCATATTAATTTTAAATTAATACGCTTATGAATTATAAGATCTTGATATACCTGAATAATGAAGTTCATATTTTCTTGCCATTCCCAACAAACAAATATCCAAGCGATGAATTGTACTTGCCAACCAGCCAAATCCTTTGCTTCTCCTGTGAGATACAATATATACCACACTAGTCTATGATAATTCAAGAAGCGCTTCCACTCTCGAGGAAACTTTCTGCTATTTGTTGACATCTTCTGAAAATAACAAAATGCATCTTGTTCCCCTTTGCTATATCTAACAAATAATAACTCCCTTAGAGGAATCCATGACCAATAATTTTTGTTACCTGCATTTAGCATGTGTAAAATGTATAAACATTTCAAGATATTAATAAGTAATTTTTTTTAATCAAGAATAAATAGCTTGAAATAAAGGAAAGATAGTTTAATAATTACTTGTTTCATTTATAGCATCCTTTGGAATGGATACATGTCCCCCTTCTTGAGCTTCAATACTTGTTTGACCAAATACACTTACAATTGCACCACGTGGTGTTGGTTCTGCTTCATTCTTTCTTCCTATTGTAAACATGTGTAAGCTTGGTTAAGATATCGTAGTAAGATATTTCCCATCAAATATTCCCTCTTGCATTAGGAAACAAATTTAAAATATGTATTATATTATTTTAATAGAATTGGATTGAATCTATATATGTATTTTTAATGTATTGGTTATACATGTATTTAAACTATTGTTTGTTGTAAAGATAAATTTTACATGTGTAAATTAAAATTAGTTTATGAAATATTTTAAAAAATAAAAGCATTCCTAAATTTTAGTTCAATACCAACCATGAAAAGTAGTAAGAGACAACGGGAAAATTTTGCAGAGTAATTGTTCCAAACAATTGAAAATCTTGCGTGTATTGTCATATCTGGTAGTCATGGTTGGCACAGTTGTAGGATGCATATCTGTATTGGATTCTGAAACTATTTCTAATCCTGCTTCTCCTTTAATATGTGATGACATTAATTGTCTTGACTGACCACCCTCTGTAATTAACAAATATTCACATCATATCATTTTTTTTAATGTCCCAAACATAAAGATCACAAACAAAACTATAACAACAAAATTACTGTTATTTAAAAATATTTCATTAATTCTTTATATCTACTTGCCATAAAAAACTATGCCTTCAAATATTGCTCATACCTACATCTGATTCTAATTTTGAATCAACACTCTCACTTGATTCTTTAAAATGTCCAATTGTCCTTCCCAAAACTTCTTTGATTGCTCTTCACTAGGATCAGGAAGGTCAAGTGGGAGTTGTATAATCTTTTGTAGATACTTGTCTGCTAGTTTCTTGATTATCTTTGAATGACCTATTAGTTTTCATATCTCCATACTTTTTAATTATAGCCTTTTCTATCATTCCTTTGTCAATGCCTAAGACCAAACTTATTTCACACACTGCTAATACAAGATTGATGGCTGACAAAACCTATGGAAAATATATAATTATATCAGACATGTGAAATGAGGCAAAAATATTTATTGCGAATCTACTAATCAAACTAATGATTTATCCTTGGTAAATAAAAAATGTAAAAAATTACTTTATATGTACCTGCAAAATCACAGATTCTTGACAACGATCAAGATCATCAATAGAAACAATTATTCGAAGATTGGTTCCAGATGCAGGGGCTATTTCTGGAATTGATGTGATCTTTCCAATGATTTTAGGATTGAAAAATAGTGTTGTGAACCACCATTCAAAAAATAAGGTCCATAGTGTAGAAATCATACTAGATACCCATGAATAGGCTTTGAAAACAAAACATGGCCTTTTACCAATTTCTTCTTTTAAAAAGGTGATATCTGATATCACCCTTTCTTGATAACCTAGTTTGTCACTATGATCTGGGAATGATACATAGGTCATCAATTGTGTACTAACTGGTTTTAAAATACCCATTGCTGATTTTGTGACAGTCCATCCTATAATGACAATACCTGTTGGTAAACAAGCATATTTTGGTATTGCCCAATGTTTGAACTTGTCTGATCTATCAAGAAGTACCCATAAAATCCAAGTAATTGTACATGCCAAAACTATTGCAAGAAGGCATGGATAAATGATTTCAATCCATATGTTATATTTCTTCTTTTTCCATGTGTTTCTCCAACAACTACTAAGCCATTGAGCCTCACTCATAATTCCCTCCAATTCTTTAGTGATCTCAACAGCCATCCCTGCCAATGCCTCCGTTTCATTCTTATATTTCCATGCATTATAATTTACAGTCAAAATAGCAGGGACACTTTCTTCTAGTGGAGAATCTTCTATTGATGGTTGTGAATTTGGTTTTGGTAGTTGACAATTTGTCATAAACTGCAATGAAAATAATGATTTAAATTAAATATCATATATTTAATATTAATAAAGTCTTAAAATATAAATATATTGAAATAATTCTTTAATTAAATTTAGATACTTACCATGTCCCTCACCCTTCCCAATAAAGAATTTGAATGTGGACCTTGACGTTCTTGATCTTTGCTTTTTCTGGTTGTGAACTGAAAACAAGAATTAATATTTGCAAATGAGAATCACGTTTCAACTCTGTAGAATTCACTTGAGCATTTATCACTTTCATGATAATCTAGCAATCTTACCATTTCCTTGCTATCCATTGCAGCAAGCGATTTAAAAACCTTGCGATATTTACCCTGGTAACTATTTAGAAATTCTCCAAGAGAGTCTTGTTTGGCACGTGCATTAATCTAGCAAAACAACTCGTTACTCAATCTATAGTTCGAAGAATATTTTCAATTATGCATCGTTGACGAGCAATTATATTTATCTTAACATTGAAGAAATTACCTCATCTTGAGATTCCTTTTTGTTGATATTCTTTACCCACCTCCAAATCTTATCCATCATGCTACAAAGTAAGGCTTTGTTACCATTTTGTTCAAAGTTGACATGTCTTTTGATTTCTTCGTATTTCTTTTTTCCTTTCATCGACCATTCAGAGGTTGAGATACCAGGCAACTCTGAAGCTGAAGTTGATGTCTTTGAAGATGGCAACAATGCTAGCTGAGCTGCTGTTTTTAGTAAAATGCTTTCTGTCTGAATTTGTTTAACAACCAGATAGAATTTTAGATGGAATGATTTACATTTTAAAAATATATTTGTATAAATCTGTAACCAAGTGCCTGATACCTGGGCCATTAAGCTTGATTTTCCCGTTCCCCAAGAACCAGAAATTCCAACAACAATGGGAGGTTTTATGTAAGGATTCATCAGTAATGCAGCAAGTCCATAGGCGTAGTCAATTCTCCCTAATCAATTAACAAAATTTAAGATGAAAAAAAGTTATAGAAAAAAGTGAAGATCAGTATCGCATGATTTAAAGAATAGTCGATTTTTATTTACCGAGATTATCTAGTATGGTAGGTTGGTCATTTGCTTGTTGGGCGATCCTGTCGAGTTGACTTAAAACTGCGAACAAAACAAACTACTTTAAATTGAACGGCAATTGTCATATAAATACTAAGGCTGTCGAGGATGGATTTAAAAATTACCTCTATTTACATTTGTTTTTTCTTGTTCTGGTAATCCATCTCTCCATTCTCTATCCTGTATATCTGCCATTTGATAACCTCTGGTAATCATTTCTTTGGTCATTTCTATATGTCCTGCAACAGCAGCAGTTTTTAGCAAATTCCCAGTTTTCAACGAATTTCCGGTAGCCAGGTTTGCTTTAATCTTATTCCTTTCATCTACAAGAATTTTTCGAAGTGGATCATCATTGCTAAGACTGCTGTCAGCGGTGCCCAGGCCTGCTGCGGATGCCCATAACAACAGCCATTTTTCTTCATTGGTCCTGTATCTATTTAATAGCAAATTAGCCAATTTAATTTTGTCGCCTTTGGATTTCACAGCATAATGAAGAGCAGTCCGACCATCACAATCTCTTTCTTCAAGCGGGTGGACACCTTCGTTCAACAAAAACTCTACCGTATCCAAATCTCCACAGTTTGTGGCCTTATGAAGGGCTGTTTGGCCGAGAAAATCACTTTTCTTTAAATATTCTGAATCTTCTACGTGAGAAAGGAGCAATTCAACCAGATCTTTTTTGCCTAGCGAAGCAGAAATGTGCAATGGTGTCAAGCCGTTTCGATCTGTCAAAGAATTCAGAGCAGTATCTCTATTGACATTCTCTCGAAGAAAGATCCTTAGAACATCTTTCTCATTATGTTTTCCTTCAATTGCATCATACAGAGAGGTCCGTCCATCCCTGTCTTTCATATTTATTATTTTTGGATTTATTTTCAAAAGATATTTGCAGAGCTCTTCATTTCCACTCAAAGCGGCCTCATGGAGAGCAGTTCTTCTTCTTCTGTCCTGTTTACCCACCAAGCTTTCCTTAACTTGTATATTTTGAGATGCTATGTCGACCATCTCCATTGCTTTACTGTTATCTTCACACATAGCAGCCAAATGCAAAACTGTTTTACCTTCGTCATCGCACTCCCCAGCTGGTAGTTTTGTTCCCCTTTCAAACAGATTTCTAACAGCAAAGACAAACCCATTCAGTAAAGAGCAACGTAGAAGCCGTTCCAGATTCACCTTGTCAAAGTAAGCTTCAGGCTGTTTTGACTTGAATAACAACATTGCTACTATTTTTTCATTTGTGTCGGCAACCGCTCTTTCTAAAGGGCTCGTCCCGTTTTTATCTTTTAAATCAACTGATTCGGTAATACGTGGATGTTCCATAAATATATTTACAACTCTATAATCATTTTGTTCAACTGCAATGTGCAGGGCTGTCCTGCCATCTTTGTCTACAACATCTAGTTTAGCCCCGTAGTGAAGAAGCAATTTACAAGTATTTACTTCATTATTGAAAGAAGCAACGTGGAGTGCAGTCCGTCCATCTTCAGCTGGAGTATTTACCAACTGCTCTTGTTGTTTCTCATCGCACTTATTGAGCAAAGATTTTGCAATCTCTATTTCAGTATCTTCTTGCGGAAGATACTTTATAGCAGCATGCAGGGCTGTTAGCTTTTCGAAAACGGAAAAATCATATGCCGGTCCAGGCTGAGCTCCGCATTCTAATAACCTGTTTACCACAAAGATATGTGTCGTTAACTCTACTATCAGCCTACCAGAAGCTTGCCCTCTGGCCGCAAGGACTAGAAGCTTGTTTAGAAGCTCATAATTTCCGATGTTGTCGTAACACCTCCACATTGCATTGTTTTCCAGTGTCTCCTTAAAACATTGAAGATCAACTGCCCCGTTGTTTGATGCCACGTAACATAATATTTTTCCAGCACAACTCCAACTGCAGTCATGTGCCAGAGGTGTGTGTATGATGTCGGTTCTCCAAAAGGACAGACAGAAAAGAATGAGAGAGGCAACCATGAAATTCTCCTGGCTTGATGTTATTGTGTTCAGATCACACTTATTATTTTGCTCACATATATTTGCAAGAACGTGGCTCACAGAAAACTCTACAATCGAGCCTGCAAAGCATTCGGACAAAAAGTTCCAGAATGTGTCTGCGATGTTAATCCAGTCCGCACCTCCCTGCTTAGCAAAATCTGCAAGCCACACAGGCTCCAGCGATCCTGGAAAACAATACTTCATACGCCAAGCTACACCCTCAAGACGATTATTTTCGTATTGCTCCATGTTTTCTTGATTCACAATATTGATCATGTGAGATAGGACATCTTTCACTGAGTCGTCCCCTGTAAATCTAACCTTGGCTGCTTTCTCACTAACAGGTCCCATATCACCAAGCTTTCTGGCTAGAGAACAAACTGCTCTGTTCATGTCTACAAATTTATGAGGATCAGTGAAAGGAATTCCCCCACCTACAACATCTTGCAGGTTCATCATCATATAACTATCGGTTTCCGCCCAGGAGTTAAACAACCAGTAAACAAGCTCGTAGTTACAATCATCTGCGCAGAGGAATAAAGCCACTTGTTTTTGCGGGTCAGTGATATTAACATTGGCATATGGACACCCTGAAAGTAGTTTCACTGTTAGTAAATATTATGATATCATCTTTAGCAACTACGTTTATAGTAAACAACTGATTCCCCTTCCATGTATTTTTAAAAATGAAGTCTACAATTCTAATTTGTGTAGGCTGTAACGGTATACCAAAATCCTATCAAATCTTACAGAACGTGGGGTACCTGACAAATGCCAAATCGTGCTCTTGCACGGAAATCGATGGTAAGAGAAGGAGACGGAGATACAATCAGCAATTTTTTTCTTGCATTTTAAATAGTCAACACATACAAGATTTGCATCCTAAATATTGGAATGCTTGGCACGAGGCTTTAAAACATCTCAATGGAAATTATTAAATGCCAAGGGATGATTGACATCTTCAATCACGACTTATTTGGATCTTTTGAAATATATTTGACTATTTAGTAGGTGTTTTAATATCTTTTGTTTTAGGTTTACCATGATTGAGATGTTATTTATGTAATAATTAATAAGTAAGATAATGCAATTTATGTAAAAGTTGACAAATAATTTTAGTGTTGTCTTATTTTCATTTTCATTTATATTGACGTTTATATTTGATCTTTACATCTAATTATTTGTGCTTAAGTTTAAAATGTAGGTGTTAAATTGACCTAAACTATTTTTATGATTATACATTTGAATTCTAAATAATTGAATATCATTGTTTTTCAAATAGATCTATATTTCTATTCCTTACTTGCTATAATGAATTGACAAAAATGTAACTTTTTTGAAATTTCATTAAATTTCTTATTGTCCTCAATATTCAATTATAATCATGAAATCAATCTATATCAAAATATAATCAAGAAAAACCTTTTAGTAAAAATGTATTTTATTCCAAATATTGATGTTATGGTTGTATGACTCAAAAGTGACCACACTTCTATGAACCATTACATGCAAGGTTACTCAAGAATAAAGCCTCACAAAGCGGCTCATAGCTCTTTATGCATGGAGTTGCAAGATACTATGATGGATTTGCTCTCAGCTAGAGCTACAAACTAGTGACCTTGCTAGTCAACCACACAATGAGAGATTCATTATGAAGATAAGGGCAACAATGCGAATATCCCCAAATTGAATCAAAGTATGCAAATGTAATGCAAACTAATATGAATATGCAAGATTAATCTATCAAATGACAATGCAAACTAATCTATGAAAGGAAATTGCAATGGATTACAAACCCCTAATTAAGCTATGCGAGATTAACTATTGCATAAAGGAAATCTACACTAAGAATACTATGAGAATGCAAGTATGATGCAAGAAATGAAACTAAGCTATGAAGCAATGAAGAAGTCCAAAGAAATGTTGATGAAACAAAGATCTCTAAAAAGCTCCAAAGTCTTCAAGAATTCCTGCAGCATAAAGTTAGCATAAAAACAAGTGACCTAGAATGAGGGAGAGAGCTCTCCTTTTATAAGAAATGCAAAGGAATGGACCATGGAGATTAAGAGGCAAAAGTTTTAATCAACGGTGGACCTTGAAAGAGGAGCAATCCATGTGCACAAGTATCCTCCAATGAGAAAATAAGAGTTGACTTTTGTATCCATATAAAACAAAAAGTGTTTTTTGCCTTTTTTATAAAATAAGAATAATGTTTTATTTGTGCAACTTAGGGTAAGAGGAAAAGTGAGGACTTTTTATTTATTAAAAGGGGATGAAATATTCCTTTCAAATAAATAAAGACTTAGGATAAAATGGTTAGCCCAAGGCAAATAATCGAAAATGATAACATTAGGATTTGATCAAGGAAATTGATATTGAGCTGAAAAATGCTGATTTTTGATAAAAACTGATTCAAAGATAAATAAATCAAATAAATGGGGCCCAAAGTCTAGGTGACCATTTTTGGGTGCATACATTTTACCTCTCTTTGACTAATGTGTGATCGATTTGAGAACACATGTGGTCAAAGAATGAAGTTGAAATGTGAGATCGATCTGGGATCACAAAACAACTCAAATATGAGGTCGATTCGGGATCATATCCGGACAAAGCATAAACAAAGGCCTTTGAACATGAGGTCGATTCAGGATCACATCCAAAGTAAGAGATAAGAATCTCAAAAAGCTCACAGAAAAGATGTCTGAATCAAGAAAATCAAGAAATCAAGGATTAAAATCCAATATATACTGCCCCCTCGGAATCGAAAATGAAATCAGATAGAGAGGAACAACAAACTGATAAAGATTTGATCAAATCATAATTAATCACAATCGAGAATAAAGGTCAAATAGATTAACCATTAGGCAGGGAAAACATGTCCCAGCAATGAATTAGAAGAAAAGAAAAGGGGTGAATGAAAGACTAGAAGTTTGAAAGACATGAAAAGGAAGAAATTTCATCAAAGATCGAAGAATTATGCCTCAAAAGGTTAGTCAACTACGCAGAAGAAGGAAAAATTTTGAAACGTGATTTTGACTATTAAGATGACCTTGGATTTTGATTTCGAGTTCGAAAATGGATCTAGGACATCGAAATTAGGTAGGGGTGCAATTTTCGCGCAATTTCAAAGTGTTTGGAAAATTAGGTCAAAAAGTCAAAATGCTATAAAAGGGGTCAAAAATGCCATTTTCAAAATCATTTGTCATTTAGCGATTTGAGAATTTTCAGAGCTTTAGAGAGATAATATGGCCCAGCCAGCAGGAGTTCCCGTCCACAGGCATCGATTCGAGCGTGCCCGGTTGCACAACCTGCCACCACACTATCCTGCCCCGGTACGTGTTCGGAAAACTCACATTTTTTTGAGTCATTTATGGCATTTAATACATATTTAGCACATTTTTTTAAAATTTTAAAATTGTAGTGTTAGGCGAAATATCGTGCAATACTTTAGAAGTATCGCGCCCTTTGGGGAGAAACATCGCGTGATACTTCATGGGTTCCCAAAGTATCGCGCGCATATAGACACCAGTATCACACGATAACTGGTGAACTATCGCGTGATACTGGGTGAAGTATCGCACGACCAAAGGTATATTGCCCTTCTATAGAAAGAAGTATCGCACGATACTTGTTCAAAAAATAGTATCGCCCAAGTGCAAAATTTGACATTTTAAAGATTTTTGAGCAAAAAAAGACATGGGTCCAGACAATTTTACGTTTTTAAAGATGTGTTATACTGATTTTTAGACATCCATCATGATATGTTCTAACAACTGGCTTGGGTTAATGGCTTGCAGGAGAACTTTCCGGCGCTGATCATTAGGGTGCCGAAGGTGATGGGGTTGAGGTGTGTCCAGGATCTAGATGATCCAGGCAATGCTGATATCAGAGCTATGGGATTCTGATATTTGTTGAGATTTCCATATATCAAGGCCAATCATGGGTTGTTGACTGCTCTTGCTAAGAGATGGCATAGTGAGCACAACACCTTCCACCTGCCTACTGGAGAGGCATTGATCACATTGGAGGACGTCTATCAGATCCTGCGGGTACCATGCCACGGTGAACCTGTAAGTATAATCATGTTTTTAGAGATAGTCATAAATGTAATGTTTCCATAGAATAGAAACTAACATGATTCGTGTGATGACATAGGTATACTATGATCAGGACGTGACTGAGGGGCGACGATTGATCCAGGAGATGTTCTAGAATGTGACTATCTTGGATTGGCACGTTAGCTAGGAGCGACTGATAGATGATTTCGGTAGAGATTTTCTGGTGCCATGCATTGTGGCATCTATCATTTCACAGATCCTGATGACTGATCGCAGTCAGAAGGGATTCTTGCTCGGATGGGGCAGGTTACTGATAGACTTGGTAGGCAGACCTCGGCACATGGCATGGGGACCTGCCATCCTCGTGGAGATGTATCATGAGCTACACGAGATCATCTATAGGGACGATCAGACATGGGCTTGCGGTGCTATCCTAGCACAGGTGTGGGCTTGGGAGAATATCATTGTGATATGCCCTAGAGTTCAGCCTAGGGAGCGAAGATACCCATATATATACAGGTATACAAGATACATATCACATGCCCATACTAGGGATGTGACATACCATAGGTGGATAATAGATGAGATGACCTCTTTCATATGGAGGCCATACAGGGATGTCGAGGGATAGAGTGATGCAGAGGACAAGCTGAGTTATATGTTGTGTACCTGGCCACTAGTAGGCCAACACTCAGAGATAGTTGAGAGATTCTGCATCACTCGGGTATGGCGTCAATTTGAGAGGCAGTAGCGGGTCTCCACAGAAACTACTACTTATGCTAGGTCTTAGGACAAGGAGGGACATGGGTGGTTACCCATGTTAGACCATCAGCGGGCTATTGAGGAGACAGCTAGCATCAGGAGGGAGCCTTGGGAGTATCTCACAGATATGGTAGATGTAGAATCAGATGTAGTATACAGGGCTAAGAGACGCAGGGCGTCATTCCCTTGGTTTACTATACCAGATGCACAGGTACCAGCGTAGGGTGGAGATGAGGGTGATGATGGAGGGGACGGAGGGGATGGAGGAGACGGCAGGAGGGAGAGAGATGTTGGGGAGAGTTCTAGAGCATGTGGTTGAAAATGGCCACGGGGACAGAGGGCAACTACCCCTGAGGATGAGGTGAGGCCAGCTCACCGATAGGCAGAGGTATAGCAGGATCAGCCTGCAAAGCCCGGATATAGGTTCTGGAGACAGAGATGCAGCAGCTGAGGATCATGATAGCAGTGAGGGATCATTAGCTCTTGGATTTGAGGATGGAGAGAGATTAGTAGATAGCTGATCTCAGGGCAGAGATAGCACGTCGCGAGCTGGC
This sequence comes from Chamaecyparis obtusa, assembly GCA_027943335.1. Lineage (NCBI taxonomy): Eukaryota > Viridiplantae > Streptophyta > Pinopsida > Cupressales > Cupressaceae > Chamaecyparis > Chamaecyparis obtusa. The sequence goes on along the minus strand of BSBK01002149.1, from coordinate 152,784 downwards.
GACATAGGCAGATGCTTTAGAGATCCGTCGGGAGGCAGCGAGAGCTGCATATTATCACAAACTCTACCTCCAGGTTGTTCCAGAGAGTCAGAGAGCACCGTCATACTCTCAGAGGGCAGGGGCATCAGATATGGTACCTGATAGGAGAGCAATTCCCCCTCCACCACCACGAGCTCCTCATGAGGGTGGTAGCGAGTCCTAGGTTTAGGTCTTAGGTTGATAGGTGTTTTGGACATATCCTGAGACTTTTGGTCCAGATTTTGGGGATCTCATATTGTATATTGTATCATGACATTGATTTTATATATGAGATGATTGGATGTTCGAGATATAGCATGTGTATTTGTCTCACTTGTGATGGATGTATCAGTTTATGTATATTGTCTTGTCATTTTGCTCAAAATGTTTATGTATATGCTCATGTATGTTATCTCTCATAGATGTGTGTTTGATTCTCATGTGTATGATATAGAGTCATATTTCTGAAAATGACATCTCTTAGGATATAGATATGATGATATGATTAACCCCTTTTGATGAACAAGAACAGGTTCGAGATGAAAAAGATGAGTGAAAGACATGATCGAGAAAAAGAAAAGATGAGCGCAATCGATTGATAGGTCCACGTAAGATGAAAAAGGACAACTCTCTCCATATGAAAAATACAAACTAGACTATCATGAACCTAAAATGCAAGCTACTATGAAAGTGGTTGACTTGCAAGGTCACAACGCTTATAGACATCTAATTATCATCATCGAGCAGTTAGTAGCGTCGTAAGATTATACAATGCACACTAGCATAACTATGTGGATATGAATATGATCTTTATCAGATAGAAATGTGGAAATCCCACCTAGGCATCAAAGACATGTAGGTCAAGATGACTAGTGCAGTGAGATCACCTAAATTTTGATATGGCAAGATTATGCTTGTATCAAGACACATGAAAGTCAGGATAACTAGAAGCATGCACTTGCAAAATAGTCAAGGATAATACCTTGTCAATCCATAGTGTCAAGTAAGACCAACATAAATGCTCATGACAGTTAGGATCAACAAAATATACCCACAAGCAGATAAAGAAATAAAACATGTTCTCATGCCCTTAGCCTTCTAGCTATGCATCATCGAAAACTTCTCAGGGAGAGACCACTCATCAAAGAAATCCTCATAGATAGCACAAAGAAAAATAAAGTCAACATATCTCAATCAAGTTGATTGTTTAAGTGTGTGTGTGTTGGTCATAGAGTCGGACTCTGGTTATCACATCTGCTAATGAGAAATATCACATCATACTTAGACTATTGGGAAAGACATCTAATAAGTGTTAAGAAACACTCGACGCAAGGGTAGTGTTGAAAAACATTGTTGGGGTGGTGTTGAAAAACACCTGCTATGAAATGCCCCAAGAGACAAATGCACCTAAAGGACCTATGCTAACAATTATGCCCCCTAGACAAAGACAAAGACCAATTCCAGACAAAGTCAAATAAGGTCAAGGCATGATGGAGAAAGGTTCAGTGTCGAGGACGCATGCTAATAGATAGGAGTGCAAAGGCCTCAAGTAGTGCTTGTTTCTAGGTTTTCACCACTTGGATTTTATTGCAATTTTTTCTCTTTTTCATTTTTTTTTGTATTTTTTTCTACCAAGGCGCCTATTTCTAGGTTTTCACTAAGGCACTTTTTCTATATTTTTTTATATTTTTTCAGGACTTTTTAGGATTTTTCCATCATCATATATCAATTTTTTTGGTATTTTTTGCAGGATCATAAAATATGTATAAAGGATGCCCCCAGACTGAATAGGCGTCATGGATAGAACTTCTTGAGGTGTAAAATATTGATGGGATCAGGGAGCTATTCTCTATCCTCATCAGATAGCAAATAAGCACCCATTCCAAAAGCAGCAGTGATGACATATGGTCCAAGCCAATTAGGTTCAAACTTACCCTTTTGTTCTCTATGTTGTTGGTTCTTAGGATTCTCTCGCAAAACAAGATCACCTAATTGAAACTCTCTAGGATGAACCTTCTTGTTAAATGCCTTGGACATACGCTTCTGATACACTCTCATATGATCAAAGGAAGCCTTACGCTTCTCATCTAGAAGTTCTAGTTCCTGTAACCTCATGGCGCGGTAATCCTCATCTGTTATCAATCCTTTGAGTGAGACTCTAAGTGATGGTATCTCTACTTCTAAAGGAAATACCACTTCAGTGCCATAGGTAAGAGCAAAAGGAGTGGCTCCTATAGGTGTACGAATGCTAGTTCTATAGGCCCATAGTGTTGGATTGATTTGCAAGTGCCAATCCCTACCATTCTTGTGTACTATCCTATGAAGAATCTTAAGAATGGTTTTATTGGAGGCTTCTGCCTATCCATTTTCTTGTGGAAAGTAGATGGAGGACCAATGTTGCTTGATTTTAAACTTTTTGCATAAATGCTTTAGGTCCTTATTCTTGAATTGGCCTCCATTATCAGTAATAATCTCAGAAGGCACTCCAAATTGGCAAATAATATGATTCAAGATGAACAAAGAGATTGTCTTCCCTGAAGCAACAGAAAGTGGCACAACTTCCACCCATTTTGTGAAGTAGTCAGTAGCAGTAATAATGAACTTATGTCCACCTGATGAGTTGGGGTGAATCTGTCCAACTAGATCAAAGGCCCGGCACTGAAATGGCCAATGAGAAATAGAAGGAATCAGCTCCCTACCTGGAGCATAAATCAGGTCTCCATGTTTCTGACATTTTTCATAAGACTTAGCAAAGGCTACTGCGTCTATCTACATCGTGGGCCAATAATACCCCCCCTAAGCAACCTTCGGGCCATGGCAAGACCATTGGAGTGTCCACCAAAAATGCCCTCATGAATGTCTGCAAACGCTTGGTCAAATTCCTCCTTTTCCAAGCACCTAAGGAGTGTCCCATCTAAACCCCTCCTATATAAATCACCAGAGACAAGGGTATGGTGAGAGGCGTTGCGGACAAGGTTTCTTCTTTTGGAATGATTGAAAGTGTCAGGGATGATGCCATCATGGAGATATGAATAGATAGCACCATATTGGGAAGACTCATGAGTGACAAGGGTACAAATGACATGGCTTTTAGATGAGTCAAATATGGGATAGTGCAGCTCTTCCACCAGGAATTCGAATCTTGATTCATGTTGTTCCAAGTGAAGGAGTGAAGCTAATGTGGCCATAGCATCTGCAGCTTTGTTCTCTGTCCTAGGGATCTGCTGAAATGTCACAAATGTAAAGTAACGTCTCAATGATTCAACCATCTTTTTGTAAGGTATCAATTTATTGTCCTTGGTTTGATACTCCTCATTGACTTGGTTGATAATTAACTGTGAATCCCCAAAGACATATAACTCTGTTATGTTCCATTCTATAGCCATTTTCAATCCATTGGTTAAAGCTTTATATTCTGCAATATTATTTGTACATGGGAATAAAAGTTTGTAAGATTTTGGAACGTTGTACCCATGTGGAGAGACAAATAATACTCCAGCACCTGATCCATTTTGCATGTGGGAACCATCAAAGAACATTTTCCAAGTGCGAGTAGTCATATATAGTATGTGTTCATCTGGGAACTCTACCTGAATAGGCATACTATCCTTAACTGGGAAATCAGCTAATTGGTCAGCAATAGCTTGCCCTTTTATGGCCTTTCTCTCAATGTACTCTATATCAAATTTAGTCAAAACCATCATCCACTTAGCAAGTCTACCCGTGAGAGCAGCCTTACCAAGCAAGTACTTAAGAGGATGAATTTTTGCAACCAAATGTATAGTATGAGCAAGCATATAGTGTCGCAACTTTTGAGAAGCAAACACTACTGCAAGAAAAGACTTCTCAATGCTATTATAATTGATCTCATAAGATACCAGAGTACAACTAATGTAGTAAATGGCCCTTTCTTTCCCAGTGTCATCCAACTGAGCCAACAATGCCCCCAAGGAAGAATCTGTGGCTGAAATGTACAAAATCAATGGTTTCCCTGGAATAGGAGGCATCAAAATTGGAGGATTGGCCAAATACTATTTTATTTGATCGAGGCTCTTTTGACAATCCTCATTCCATACACATGTGGCTCCCTTATGCAATGTCTTATTGAATGGTTGTGCTCTATCTACAAGCTGTGAAATAAACCTCCTTATGGATTGGAGTCATCCCTGAAGACTTCTCATCTGACTAATGTTTCTTGGAGGTGGCATATCTAATATAGCTTGGACCTTTTTAGGATCAACCTCTATTCCTTTTGCTGAAATTATGAATCCTAGAAGTTTACCTGAGGCAACTCCAAATGCACACTTTTTTGGATTCAATCTAAGCTAAAACTATTCCATGCGATCTAGAATTACTTCCAAATCATCGAGGTGTGTATCCCATTTTCTAAACTTAGCCAAAGTATCATCCACATAATCTTCCATGTTCTTATGCATCATATCATGAAAAATTGTGGTCATAGCTTGTTGGTATGTTGCTCCTGCATTCTTCAGGCCAAATGGCATGATGTTCCAACAATAGGTTCCCCATGCACATGTGAAAGCTATCTTCTCTTGATCTTCGGGAGCTATTTTTATTTGGTTATAACTGGAAAAACCATCCATTAAAGAGTATATCTCATAGCCCACAGTCATATCCACTATCATGTCTATGTTTGGGAGTGGAAAGTCATCCTTTGGGAATGCTTTGTTGAGGTCTCTGAAGTTTGTACATACTTGAATGGATCCATCGTGTTTTCAAATTGGAACGATGTTTGAGATCCAATCGGCATAGTCAATAGCTCTAATAAATCCAGCTCTTAAAAGCTTCTCTAATTCTACTTTTACAAGGAGAGCTACATGAGGGTGCATTTTCCTTAACCTTTGTTTGACCAATTTTATTCCTGGAGCTATACATAGTTGATGCATAATAAGATCAGTGTCAAGCCCTGGCATGTCTGAATATGTCCAAGAAAAGTTGATTTTCTTCTTTTGGAAAAACTTTGTATATGCCTCTTTTTCTTCAACTGATAGAGACTGAGCTAGATGCACTATTTGAGGAGCCTCATCTGTATTCAAATTCACTAGTTGCGTAGGCTCAATGAGAACTGATGACCTGTCTTGGAAGTAACTCGGCAAGTTATTAAGTACCCCATCCTTAGGTGCCTCAAAGAGGTTTTCACCCTCGGATACATCATTTATTTTTACTATTCTGGGTTCTGACACCGCCACAATGTGGTTTTCACCTTCAGAACCATTCTTATGTTTTTCTTTTTCTTTTATTTTTAGACCGAGGTACTTAATATCAGGCTCCATCATACTCATTGTTGGTTCACTGGTGGAAGAGACTATGGGTTCAAGAGCATTTAGATAATAGGCAATTTCGTAGTCATTCTGAAAAGTGAGGAGTCTAGGCTCTTGATGGTGCTGAGACCAGTCAATTAGGTCATAGTGAACAAGGGGTAGGTCAATGACTAGTTCAACATTGTTTATGTGGAAGGTGTTATCTCTGGTGACCATACAATTGGGATTCATCAAGTCTCCTACTAAGATACTTGAATCGGGGTTCGTCCTTCCTAACGAAGTATTGTCCACAAAGGTGATTCAAGGAGGCCAATCCTCTAGCTCTACACTAGGCTCGTCAACTACGTCGGGTTGGGCATTATAGCCTTGAATAACATCAACATCCAGGTCTATGGTTGCATCTGAAAGTGAATCCCATTCAAATTCATGTGAATCTATTTCTGAATCATTCAGGCCTCGTGATGCAGAAGCCTCATAATTTTGGAGAGTCTCCCCCTCTCTCAGAATTTGCTGAACCAAAAAAGTACCTAAATCATTATCACCTGTCGCAGCTGGGGGGACGACACTTTCCATGGCTAATCTAGCATTCCTATAGCTGCTATTCGTCACAACTGGGATAGGACTATCAATTGTCAAATTTTGAAATCCTCCCCAAAGGAGATTAGTTGAAGGCACCCAATCTTCTGTCATGTCTTGTTGGTTAGAAAGATTAGGTGTGTATTTAGAATCAGAATCACTATTCATCGTAGCTAGGATAGCAGTACCTTTTGGTTTATCACTTTCAAAACCTAAACCCACTGTGGATTTTTTGCGTCGTGCAAATAAAGCATGATCCAATGGCTCAGACCTAGCATCCAATCTATGGCTAAGGGGACCGTGTCCCAGATATCCCATGTTTTTCACTAGCATGTGCCCTCTCCCATAAACTTTAGGTGAAGGAGCAAAATTTTTATTGTGTTGGTACTTTTCCTCATGATAGATCTAGTCTCTTACGACAACTTCCTCTTTCTCTTCCTAAATAGGAACTGAAGACTCAACAAATTTTCCAAATAATGTCATTACCGATGATGAAGGTTTCATATCTGGTGATGGTTTCCCATAAGACATAGGAGAGATTGGCAATTTTGTAAAAGAATCAATTTTATAGTCTCCCATCCCAAGATCTATGGTCTTAAACTTCTCCTTGCATTGTTCAAGTGAAATACTAGAACTGTCAGCTTCCCTATTCAAAGGTATATGTGATCCAACAGAAATGTTATTAACTGAAAAAGTACTATCTCTAGGTATACAAATTTCTACACCATTATGAGGAAACTTAACACACTGGTGATACGTTGATGGGACTGCTTGCATTTCGTGAATCCATGGCCTACCTAGCAAAATGTTGTAGGCTAAAGGTCCAACATCAACAATTTAAAATAAGATATCCTTTTCTACTGGACTAATGCGAATAGGCAAAATGGCCAATCCCTTAGAACTTTTTTCTGCTTCATCATATGCCTTGATTGTGATCTTTTTCCTTGTGTTAATGACTTCTTCAGAATATCCTAGAGCCTTCAACAAACTCATGGTACAAATATTGAGCCCCGCACCCCCATCTATCAATACGCACTTGACACGGGTTTTATGAATCATGACCTCTATGTGTAAGGCCAAGTTATGTAGGTGAATGATGGATTTGTCGTCTTCTTCTGAGAAAGTGAGGTAATGAGGGCTAGCCAAATGGTTGACCATATTCTGGAATTGATCAATATCTAAGTTGTTAGGGACACTGGCTGCTTGCAAAGCATCCTCAAGGACACACTTATGCTTAGGGGACAATTCCAAAAGCTTGAAAATAGATATCTGCGCTGGCGTCTTTGTAATTGGTCAATAAGGTTATAATTCAAATCAGAACCTGTGAGCAAGGCTTTTGAGGATACCTGTATCTATTTTGAAAGACTCAAATCAATCAAATGTTAAGAGTTTAATCTAGCATGAAATCAAATCAAAACAAGGAAACTCTAAGCTAAGAAACCTCAGATTGAGCTAAAAATAGGTGCACCCAAGCACTATTTGATTTGCTCTTGCTTAAGGGGATGTGGGTGTGCTCTCTAAGCACTTGGAGCATACTCTAACGCATTCTAAGATGATTTGAGACTCATGAAAACCCCCAAAGTGGCACAAAAATAGGTATAAAACACTTGATTGGCCCCTAAGGCTTCAAGAGGCTCAAGATTATGCAACTAAGAATGATTAAGTAGATTTTTAAGCTTAAACTAGATGTGATATGCTATGCAAAACAAGGAAAATAAACTATGTTAATCCATTATTACTAAGCTATGATGAGCTAAAATGATTGAAAGTAAGTTAAATTAGGATGATTATGCTAAGTCTAGAGCTAAATGGGCATGATAACAATTTTTGAAATGAAAGATGAATCCATTTGCTCTTGGAAGGAGGAGCATTTATAGGATTTGGGAAGGAGTAATGAGTGGCCAGGATCAAAATCCTTAAGAGAGGCCAAGATTCATTCAAATGGGAGCACATAGATTGTGCTAGTTCAGGGCCACCTCCTTGTGACAAGTGTCATAAGGGCATTGGGTTGAAAGATGGGAGGGATGTGCACAATTTGAGAAATGTGCCTAAAGTCAAAGGGTGTAAGAAAGGGGTGAGGGGCTTCTTAAATGCATCATAAATGCATGTAAGAGGGATAAGAAGGCTTTAAATGCATTTAGTGCATGTAAGAGAAGTTTCTAGAAGTTTGTTGACTTTGGTTTAAGCTTAGGTGTTGGCCAACCTTGGTTAGGGAATGTGACAAGGTTTAGGGGGGGATTAGGATTAGGATTAGGATTAAGACTTTCTAGAAGAGTCTAGAACTTCCTTAGGATAAATAGGATTTTAGGAAATAAATAAAGATTTATTTATTTCCATGGTTTAGGTTTGAGAATATTTATTAAAAATGAATTTAATAAATATGAAGATTAAATATTTAATCTTAATTAAATATTTTGAGTTGGGATTAGGGTTCAGGAATGATGGGATTAGTCTTTAATCGAAAGTAAAGAAGGATTAGAAGATTCTGGAAGAGGTTAGTGGTCTTAAGGAAATTGGCCAAGTTTTGGGCAAAAAATAAATAAATTATTTATTTTGGGATTTTTTGGTCAATTTATTAATTAAATAATTAATAAATAGGGGAATAATGTTTAAATAAGATTTAAACATTTTTGGGAGGGATTTCTTAATTAAATATTTTTAATTAAGATAAAGGGATTTAATGACATAAAAATAAATAAATTAATTAAATAAATAATTAATTAATAAATGATGATGTCATCAGGAGTTTTTCATAAAAATAAAAATACTATATTTTTTAAAAGATTTTTAGGGGTCTACATTTTGCCCCTCTTTGATGCGATGCCGCAAGTGGCATGGCGTCAAAGACAAGAAAATAAGATGCCCAAGGCTAGAATTTAGAGAAAAAGGGGTTGTGCCCCCTCGAGAAAATAATGCAAGGAGTAAATGTTGTGGAATTTTCTCGAAAGGAAACAGAGAAGGAAGGACCTAGGAAGAAGGGGAGATAAATAACCAAGATTCCAAGAGCAAAGATGGGTGAATGCAAGATGAGATGGAATGCAAAATGCAGGATGCGGCTACATGAGAGATGCAAGATGCAGGCGATTGGGGGAAGCTCCAAGTGCAAATGTGGAGAGCACAACTTAATTTGATATAGCAATGCTAGAGACCTGTCAAGGATACTAGGATCACAAGGCCTTGTCACCAGCGTTGCATAGGACTGCCACTAAAAAGACACGCAGGGTTGCCCCAGCATGACACATGAACCCAAGAGGAAGCATGGTGGAAACGATGCGGGAGAAACCACAAACAAATGACTGACTCATAGGCAGAAGCAAAAGATCAAAAGACCTTGCCCCAGATTATCCTCATTCGAGGCCCACCATGATATAAAGGATCGTGGCAACTTTGAGTAGAGAACAATGAGAAGCCATAAAAGATTAACAAGTTCCAAAGGACAAAATCCAAGACCAAAATGACAACTCCAAAAAGACAGCCTTTGCCAAGGAGAGAGATTTGATTTGATTGAGTGATGGTGGGAAGATTGGTCTGAACGTGTGGAAGGAGGCATCGACATGGACCTGGTGTGATTGGGGGAAGATTAGATCTGACAGGAGGAAGGATACATCCTCAAGGATCCGCTGAGTGATGAGAGAATGACTGTTGTTGTTCACTGGCAAATGATGAAGTCAAAGAATAATCATTGTGAGCAAGAATAGTCGACAATTGATGTTGTTGAAGTACAAGGCTGGGGAGGGCAAAGTGTTCTAATCAAATGCTACTACAGGACTGACAAGGACTATGTACAACAAGACACGAGGATATGTACAACAGATAGAAAATGAGATACAACGGATATGTATAGAAGCTCAGGAGTGGGGATAGGAAGATCTCGCTATATAGGAAGGATTACGCTATACAGGAGAGTACAAGATATGGAACAAGATATGTGCAAGGTATAGTACAATAAGGACAGTGCTATACAAGAGATACAGGATATGGTACAAGATATGTGCAGGCGGGAATGGCAAATTTTCTTGAGGATTGTGAAAAAGAGGAATGCTGGGGATGGTGGATGGGGATGGGGAGGGTAGAAAAAGGACTGAGATGGAGGGATGGGGGGATGGGAGTTTGATAGATAATGACTCGGTCCACTATGTATGGTGCCTGTTTGCCAGGTTTTCACCAACATACTTGTCCAAGGCGCTTGAATTGCCAAGTTTTCACCATTGGATGATTGTTTTCTTTTCTTTTTTTCTTTTTTTGATTTTTTTGTATTTTTCTTCTTTTTCCAATTTTTATGGATTTTCTAAATATGTAAGATCTGGTTTAGGCATAGAACCTCTTCAGATGTATGATGTTGATTGGATCATTCAAAGACTCACCTTCTGGTGTAGATAGCTGATAAGCTCCGGAGCTGAAACATGTTGTGACAACATAGGGGCCTAGCCACATAGGCTCAAACTTGCCTTTCTTTTCTCTGTTGGCTTGGACCTTATGATTTTCTTTGAGGACCATGTCACTGACCTGAAACTATCTAGGATGGACCTTCTTGTTGTAACTCCTTTTGAGTCGATTCTGGTATGCAACTAGGTGATCATATGCTTGCTGTCTCTTTTCATCTAACAGATCTAGCTGTGTGAGACGGGCTACATGATAGTCTTCATCAGTGGTGTAGTTCTTCATGGAGACTTGCAATGATGGGAGCTCGACCTCGATCGACCGAACGGCTTCGACACCATATACAAGGGAATATGGGGTGGTGCCTATGGGAGTGCGATAGGAAGTGCGGTAGGCCCAAAGGGCAGGATTGATTTGGAGGTGCCAATCACGACCAAAATCATTGACAACTTTCTTGAGGGTTTTCAAGATAGTTTTGTTGGTTGCCTCAGCTTGGCCATTTCCTTGAGGGAAATATGGACTGGAGAAATGGTGATGGATGTGGAGTCTGGCACATAGATCATCCACATGCTAGTTTTCAAAAGGTGTGCCATGGTCGGTGAAGATGGTAGATGGTATGCCAAAGCGGCAGATGATGTGATAAAGGATGAACTTGGATATTTGGATGCCAGTAGTTAGGGTGAGCGGAATCGCTTCAACCCATTTGGTGAAGTACTCTATGGCAATTATTATGTACTTGTGTCCATCTAAGGAAAGGGGAGTGATTAAACTGACAAAGTCGAAGCCCCAACATGAAAATGGGCAAGGTGGTGTAATGGGCTGTAAGTCTTGTGCTGGTGCATGAATTAGATTTGCATGCTGCTGACATGGTAAATATTTTCTAACAAACTCACAAGCATCATGTTCCATGGTTGGCCAATAATACCCAACTCGAAGTAACTGCTTAGCTAGAACCATGCCACTCATGTGGGAATTGCAAATTCCAGCATGAACCTCTTGTAAAGCCAGGACAACCTCATTTGAATCTAAACACCTAGAGAGGATATTATGATATCCTCGATGATAAAGGGAGTTGGCTACAAGAGTGTAGCAGGAAGCTCTACGAATAAGGTTTTGGCATTGGTTATTGATGAGATGGGGAGATATGATACCATTCTTTAGATATGCATGAATGTTGTGGTACCATGGGGACTGAGGACCAACCAAGACACACACTATTTCTGCATCGGCATTCTCATAAGCTGGCGTGTGTAGCTACTCGACTAGGAATTCATACTGTGATGCGTCGCGTGGGATTTCTAACAAGGACCCAATAGTTGCCATTGCATCTGCTGCTTTGTTCGAAAGTCTTGGGATCTGTGTGAACTATAGATTCAGGAAATGCTCTTTTAGTCTGTCCACTAGCTCTTTGTAGGGTAGCAACTTGTCATCCTTTGTTTGATATTCATCTAGGACTTGTTTGATAATCAGCTGTGAATCTCCAAACACTTGCAGTTCTGTAATATTCCACTGAATGGCTATTTTGAGACTTGAGATGAGTGCCTCATATTCTGCAATGTTGTTGGTACATGGGAATCCCAACTTAAATGATTTTGGGATATAATCAGCTTGTGGTGTGACGAATAGGATTCCTGCCCCTGATCCATGTGATGTATAGGAGCCATCAAAGTATAGCTTCCACATAGATTGTTCTTCGATCATACATAAGTGTTCATTAGGGAATTCCATGATTAGTGGATAAGCATCCACCAGTGGTGCATCTGCTAGCTGATCGGCAATGACTTGCCCTTTGATTGCTCTCCGATCAACATACTGGATGTCAAACTCACTAAGTAACACAACCCATTTTTCCATACGGCCGATGAGAGTTGTCCTTGATAATAAATACTTGAGGGGGTCCACCTTTGAAACAAACCTGATTGTGTGACTGAGCATGTAATGTCTAAGCTTTTGAGTGGCAAAGACCACTACAAGGCATGCTTTTTCCATGGGTGAATAATTAAGCTCATAGCCGACAAGAGTTTGACTGATGTAGTAGATGGCTCTCTCTTTATTTTCATCATCATGCTGAGCTAGGAGTGCACCCAGTGCTGTAGTAGTTGCCGAGATGTAGAGTATGAGAGGACATCCTAGAACTGGTGGCACTAGGATTGGAGAGTTGGCTAGATACTCCTTGAGCTTATCAAAGCTTCTCTGACATATGGGATCCCATTTGAAGCTTGTGTCCTTGCATAAGAGATGTGTGAAAGGTTGGCACTTGTCTGCTAGCTGAGAAATGAACTGACGCACTGATTGAAGCTTTCCTTGTAGGCTTCTGAGCTATTTGAGTGTTTTGAGTGGAGGCATTTCTATGATTGCTTTGACCTTTTTGGGGTCGATCTCTATGCCTCATCATGATACTATGAAACCTAGAAGCTTTCCAGATGTAACACCAAAGACACATTTCTTTGGATTGGGTTTTAAGCCATAATGATGTAAGTGATCGAACACACTCAAGAATGCTTAGGTGTTCACCTCATGTTTTTTATTTTGCAAGGATGTCATCCACATAGTCTTCTAGGATCTTGTGGATCATGTCATGGAAGATTGCTATCATCGCTCTCTGATATGTGGCTCCCGCATTCTTTAGCCCAAATGGCATCATGTTGTAGCAGAAGGTACCCCATGGAGTTGTAAATGTTGTTTTATGTTGATCTGCTTCTACTATACGAATCTGATTGTAGCCTGAAAAGCCATCCATTAGTGATAACATTTCATGAACCGCTGTAAGATCTACAATCATGTCTATATTTGGTAGCAGGAAATCATCTTTAGGACATGCCTTGTTTAGGTCCCTGAAATTTGTGCATATTCTGATGTCGCCGGAAGGCTTTGTGATAGGCACCATGTTGGAGATCCAATCTGAGTAATCTATAGCTCTGATAATCTTGGCTTGGAGGAGTTTTTCAAGCTCTGCTTTGACTAATAAGGCAACTTTTGGATGCATTTTCCTCAGCTTCTGCTTTACTGGCTTGAAATTAGGATCCACTGCTAGATGATGGACTGCAAGATTAGGATCAAGCCCAGGCATGTGTGCATATGACCATGCAAAATTTATAATGGATTCTCTAAGGAGTGCAATCAAAGCCATTTCTTCACCCTCTGTCAGATTGACCGCAATGTAGGTGATCCTCAGACATTCCTCTGTACCCAAGTTGACTGGCTTGGTTTCTTCTATGATGATAGGTGACTGCTCGGGTCTGTAGTCTAGTATAGAAGGAAGAGGCAAGTCTTCATCTTCTAGCGCTTCAATTGCCAAGTTTTCACTAGAAGATACGCTCTTTATTTTTACTATTTTGGAATTAGAATTTGCCCTAGAAGGGTTTTCACATAAGGACTCATGTTTTACCTTTTCCATTTCTCTTTTGCAGCTAAAGCTTGCCTCCTCCCCGAAGTATCCTTCTGGGTCAAGCTTGTAGATGTGAGTTGACTCTGAATCTTGAACTAATTATGGGCGTGATGCCCCCATGAATTCTAGGAGTGCTTCCGTGCTTTGGAACTCATCGATGTGTGCGATGCTTGGTTGGTCCCAATCTATGAGTTGAGGGTGGATGAGGGGAAGTTCTATGAAATTTATGGCGAGTTGTCGGAGGACAGAAGTCCCCAGAAGGGTATCATCATCGAAGATGTCATTATAGGATCTGATTTCTTTCTCTTCAGGGATGTCTTCGATTTCTATGAGGTTGTCCTAGCTATCCAAGAGGGGAATGCTAGTCATGTTGGTGCCCCTAGTTGCGGTATTGGGCCCTTGTATATGCAAGCGAGGGGTATTAAAGCCAAGACCCTGATGTTGTGGGTTCTTTGATGCTGTGATAGGGTCTTTGCTTCCACCTTCTTGTGGTCCTAGACCACCGCCTTGGTAGTTCCATTGCTCAGTAGTGTATTTGTGCAATTGTGGGTATTTATCTTTGACGTAGCCAAGGAGTTGAGTGTCAGGTGGTGGGGGATCTTTGTACAACCACCTATTGATGTCAGGATCCATCTCTTGACTATTTAATGTGCCATGGGATTCAAAAGTCATAGGTCCCATTCTCTTGATTTCATGATGCTCTTCAACAGGCTTGTTTTGGTGACTCGGGCGCCCTTGAGTATGTGGATCACGTGGGAGGGCCCCTACAGTAAATGCATCATGTAGGCTATATTCACCACAGCCCTGGTTATTGATCTTGATAGAAGAAAGGGTGGAGGTGAGGATGGTTTCTGGATCGCAATGGGATCGGGATGAGCTAGCAACAGAAGTGCCAATGTTGGTTCCAGGACAATGAGTGGAATGAGGAAATGATGCTTCCATCATATGACAGTATGTGAAGGGTTGGGGATCAGCATGGATGGTAACCTCAGCACCTTGATGTAGAAATTTGATGCACTGATGGTATGTAGATGGTACAGCCTTGATGGAATGAATCCATGGTCGGCCTAGGAGGATATTGAATGGTAGGTCAAGATCAACAACATGACAAATGGTATCTTGTGTTGCTGGGCCTAGTTGAATAGGCAAAGTAATAGTACCTTCAAAGGTGTGCTCCAAGTTGTCATAGGCTTTGATAGTGATTACTTCATGTGCTATATCGGCCTGTGTGAACCCAATCTGCTGAATGAATTTCAAAGTACACAAGTTCAGGGCTGAGCCATTATCTATTAAGATCCGTTTGATGGAAAAGTCTTTGACCATGATGGCAATGCAGAGGGGGAGAGTGTGGTCAGGTGCAATGTCTAGTATGTCTAATGGTTTGAAGGACAAAGCACAGGTTGTGGATAGATGTCCCACAAGGGTCTCAAACTGGGTGGTGTTAATGTCTGTGGGGACATGTCCTTCTTTGAGAGCTCGGTCAAGGATCTTCTAATGGAGGGGTGAAGTGTGGAGAAGGTCCAAGATGGATATTTGGGCTGGTGTGTTCCAAGATGTTCTATGAGGCTATACTATGCATTATGTGCATTGTGTACTAGCCTTGGACGGGCACCAACAACAATGATCTGGCCTCTGCGGGTGGTAACAACACATTGACTATCTGCCCCTCTGACATGGATGACATTGACTATGGGTTCAACCTAGGTTATACATCCAACAAATTTATCATAATTGATATAGGCACTAGTGTGATCTTCTTGCTTGCCTTTGCCATGATTTTGGGGATGATTGGTATTGGCTTGGTTCTTCCTAGCATTGTGTTGTGGGAACACATTCTGATAGATTTGTAGGTTGGCATTTGGCGAGGCTTGAGTGGGTGTATCTACCTAGATCTCCTTTCGATCAATGAGATCTTGGATATAGTTTTTGAGCCTCATACACTTCAAAGTAGTGCATCCTTTGACACTATGATAATCACAGTATTCGTGATCTTTGTACCAATCGGGCTTGGGAGTGGTATCATCAACTGGTTGGATTGGTGGAAATGTGATTAGGTTGGCCTTGGCCATTCGGTGGAAGATAACATCTAGGGGCTCACCTAGTGGTGTGAAGTTTCTTTTTGGATTGTTCTGAGCTCCGGGCTTATTTTGTTTGGGAGCAACATTAATGGCATTGACTTGATTGTTTGGATTGCCTTAATAAGCTTGATGGGCTTGCTGCTGATAATTCTGCTGATTATTCTGAGAATGGTATTGTTGCATGGGTTGTTGAGGGACTTGAGGAGGTTGTTGATAGACGGGTGCTTGGTGTTGGTATGCAAGAGTTGATGCAGGACTAGCCATGACAAATTGAACATGCTTGGTATTAGTGGCTCCATCAGTAACAACATTTTTGTTACGATTCCAATAACAGGATTTATCATTGCTGGGTTTATTCTAGGAATCATTTTTGAAGGATTGTGCCTTCATCTAGGAGGGCCTTTTCAATGCCTATCCCCATGCTTTTGATATCTTGATAGGTTTGGAGACAATTCATCCTCATGAAGTGGGATAGCTTAGGATGTAGGTTATCAATAAAGATTTTGGTTAAATACTTTTCAGGTGGCTGGTATGATAACCCGGTGGTAAGATTTTTCCATCGTTGCAAGTACTTAGCTAGGCTTTCCCCTTCTTTCTATTTTGAGTTGTAGAGATCTAACAAGGTCAACTCATTCTCATCATTGTAGGCATAGTGGGAAATGAACTTCTCAGAAAGTTCAGCAAAGGTTGTGATAGTCCCACATGGTATTTTATAGAACCACTCAGCAGCAGTTCCTCCCAAGCTTTTGGGGAATAGGCATAAGAGATAGTTATCACTATAAGCCACTTCTTGGCATGCCATATAGAATTCTTTAATATGGTTGATTGGATCTCCTTTCCCCTGATATTTATCAAACTTAGGTGTCTCAAAGTGCTTGGGGAAAGGAATAGCAGCAATGGATCGGTCAAACGGATAAGGACACACCTCCTCAAACTAGTAGGTTTTGTTCTCGATACCGGTTTGAAGCTCTTTAAGAGCGTTCTTCATGGCTTCCCACTCGGCATTGATTGGTGTTTGAGCGGGTGCTCCCATTTGAGGTGGGTATTGTGGAGTGGGATATGGAGATGGCCCAGTGGGATAGGCGGATTGGAGTGGATTTTGGAGTGATGTTTGTTGGGGAGGATACTGCTGATGTGGCATAGGGGGATATTGCAGTGGTGGATATGCGACTGCTTGCTGGTGTTGTGGAATGATGGGATTTTGTTGTTGCAATTGGTAGGAGGAAGCTTGTTGCTATTGGGGAATGATGGGAGTTTTTTGCTATGACTGGAAGTGGGGTTGTTGTGGGGGAGGTTGGTGGAATGACACCGCTTGCTGGTAAGATGGTCCTTGCTGAACTTGGCTCTGTGGTTGACCGATATAGGTCAGGTGCATTCTCGCATTGCTTAAGGGTGGAACTAATGTAGGGAAGCTTGACGCAAAGGGTGGCTAGGCAAGATAACTTGTGAAATGGGATGAGCTTTGCTGCTGAGGTGGAGGAACTTGCTGAAAAGCACTAGGTGTTGTGAATGGATAGTTTGCAAAGGATGGAGCTGGTGGAGGCTATGATGGTTGCTGTTGTGCTGCTTGTGAGAAGGTGGCTTGTTGGTTTCCAAACATGGACGTAGGAGAATGGGTTGGTATGCCCCAAGCTTTCATTTCTTCTTGAGTGAGACCCCAACGAGAGCTAGTGTGTGGTAGGAATTGTGTTGCAGTGGATGTCGGGAAGGTAGATGTGATGGGAGTTTGGGACATGAATGGTGGATTGAAAAAACACATGGAAGGCATCCCTGTAGTGAAGGTATTTTTTTGGGTTTGTGCCTGGGTAGATGCTTGCTGGGGGGAAAGGAAGGGAACATTTGTGCTCCCCATGAAAAGGGTGATGTTGATGTGGTAGCTTGCTGACTATGAATGGGGAGCGATTGCGCTACCCCCAGAATAGATGATGCTGATGTTTGTTGGGTGAAGGAGGGAAACGATTGCGTTGACCCTGGAAAAGATGGTATGGATGTTGAAGCTTGTGGAGTGAAGGGGAAAGATGATTGCGTCCCTCTTGGCATAAAAGGTGTGGATGTGGGAACTTGTGAAGTGGGGGGGAAGGATGGTTGTATCCCTCCTGAAAAGAATGGTGTTGCTTGGTTTATGGAAGGTGGTGGAATTGCTTGTGTAGAGATTTGTGTAAGAGGTGGGAGTTGATTTTGCGACAAGCGTTGGACTTGAGCAAGAGCTTGGGCAGCCATGGTGGATGATGAAGTACTTGTGATAGGGAATGGAGCAGATGGTGTTATAGCTTGTGTTACAGGACTGGAAAAGCTTCCTTGCAAAGGAAGGGGAATGGTGGAGGTTTCTTGAGATGTTTGGAAGGTTGGATCAAGGAATGGTTGGATGAATGAAGAGTATACTTGTGCTGGGATTTGGATAGTGCTTATGGGAATACGAGGATGGAGGTATGGCAGAATGGGAGTATGCCTTTGTGCAAAGTTAGTGAACATGCTCTGCTGGTTTTGGGCCATGAGTGTATTGACTGCTAGTGGATTCTCTAGATGATTCACAAATGTTTCTATTGCCAGAGGAGCTGAGGGGATATTGGGATCATCCCATGCATTACTAGTTTGTATTTGGGAATCATAGGCTACCAACGCATTGGTAAAAATGTTGGGATCAAATAAGCCGGTGATTGGATAAGGATTCATGAGCCTTTACTTCCTAGATCCAGATCTTGTCTTGATAGGCATGGAGATGCAGATGCTAGATGGATGCAAGATGTTCCTAAAAAGACTCTAAAGAATGATGGATGCAAGCTAAGAAACTTCTAAGGATGATGAATTTCTAAAAAGAAAATGAAAGGATTTGGTGGGATGATGGAAGATGGTGATAGATTGGTGAGATGCTCTAATTTGGGTCAAGATTGGGTGGAGGATTGGTGGGATGCTGGCAAAAGATTACTAAGTGTCAACAATAAGCTGTTGTTTTTCCTGATGGCGGATCAGTGATAGAATTTGGCCAACCTAGGATAGACTAATGATCTTCGGTCAACTGGATTCTGTTAGGAATAAGGTGTCTCAACCTTGGATAATTCCTATTCTTATTATTTGTTTTGTAAATGTATTTTTTGCAAATAATGAAATTAAGTGTGAGTGTACATGTCTAGTTGGCATATTGATGTGTCACTCCACTTGATGTGTCAGCATCTTGTGCGTAAGGAGATCATGACTGAAACGGTCATGATGAATTCCTATGACGCGTAAGAACTATTTAAGGAATGTGCTATGATAGGTGTAAGAGCATCTTATGACTTGGGCCTATTTGGGCGCCCAAGAAGAAGTGGTTGGTGTGTGTAAGAGAATATGCCAAAAATAGGTTGGTATGACAGATTCTCTTACACTTCTCTTATGACCGTTATTTTTGGTGGATTCTATGACAAGCTCTCACAGTCTATTCTAGGGATGGATGCCTATTCTTGGGATTGCATGTAACAACTATGTACATGTGGCTTTATGCATGGGTTTTGGTGGTTGGACGCCAAACTCCTTTTTTGGGTATTTGTTGGGTCCTGAGGAGTCTATATATATGATGCTGCTTCTATGGGAGATATATAAGTTTTTCTAGTCTCTCATCTCCTGAAAGAACTTGCATTGCAAGTGTGTTGTAGTCTTTGTGTTAAAGATAATACATTGTGCAGGTTTTGGAGGGGTGGGGTTGTTTTACCGAAAGGTTTTTCCCCACCGGCATATCTTTGTGTTTATGTGTTTCAATCTTCTCTATCTATTTTTCTGTATGCATGGTATGTGGTTGCAATATCTTTGTTAAAGTAGTTAACAAATCTGAAATTGTAAGGATTTATAAGAATTTGCACAATACTCTCTTATAGAGATTAGCGTAGGAAGCCATTTTTGCACCTGAGTTTCCTTACAAGTGGTATCAGAGCTTGATCAACTTTTGATCCTAGTTGTTGGGTAGGGTTTTTTGAGCTGATCTCAAGTTTGAGTGGGAGTTTTTTGCAGAGCATTCTGAATCTTATTTGCAGATTGAGATGGCAAGTTCATCATATGGAAGAATGGAGATGGAGAAATTTAATGGCACTAATTTCAAGTTTTGGAAACTCAAGATGGAAGACATGTTGGAAGATCGTGACCTATGGGAAGCGACTTCAAGTGCTACAAGACCAGCAACTATAGCTCAAGCAGATTGGGATATCAAAGACCGTAAAGCTAAGGGTCTCATAAGACTCTGTTTAACTGATGTAGTTCTTCTGAATGTTCTAGATGAGAAAACCGCAAATAGTTTGTGGGAAAGACATGCGGCCGTGTATTAGGCCAAATCTCGGGTGAACAAGTTGTTCCTGAGGAAGAAGTTGTACTCTCTGCGAATGGAGGAAGGTGGATCCTTAACGGATCATTTAAATGCATTTAATCTGCTGGCTGCACAATTGACATCAGCTGGTGTCAAGTTAGAGGAGGAGGATTGTTGCTACACACTTTTGTGTTCTTTACCGGATTCATGGGACCATCTTGTGATGGCTCTCGGAAGCACTTTAGTCACCTTCAAAATGGATGATGTGGTTTCTTCACTGCTATCAGAGGAGATGTGGAGAAAGGCTTCCGTTTCAGAAAAAGAAACCCTTGCTGTTTGTGGGAGATCCACTGAAAGAGGGAAGAAAAATGACAATAAGTTTGACAATAAGGGTAGATCCAAATCCCGTGGGAAGTCAAAGACTTCCAATAAGTCCAAGGAAAAATGTTGGAACTATGATAAATTTGGGCACTTCCATAAAGACTGCAAAGAGCCAAAGAAGAAGAAGAAAGGTTCAGATTCAGCTTCAGAAAGATCTCAAGAAGATGGCGATGCATTCATCACAGCTTTGGAAGCCCATGCATCTGATGATATGTGGTTGGTTGACTTAGGTGCATCTTTTCACATGACCTCTCATCAAAACTGGTTCTCAAAATATGAAGAGTTCGATGGTGGAAAGGTGTACTTGGGTGATGATTCTCACCTAAAGATAGCTGGACGCAGAAGGGTCACTATCAAATTTCCTAATGGACGAGTAAAGGGAATCAACGGAGTTATGCACATTCCAGGTTTGGCACGAAACCTATTATCTGTAAGTATGCTGAATGATGTAGGTGTGCAAGTTGTTTTTTCAAAAGAAGGATGCAAGATGATGAGAGGATCGATAGTGCTTGCAAGGGGTACTAGGAGAGGTACCTTATTTCAGCTAGATGCATGTATTCCTCTATGTAATAGTTCTTCATCCTCACCATCTAAACAAGCAGTGAAGAAGTCTGTGGCTATTGGTTCTGATGGTAGCGCAAATACTTTGG
The DNA here is from genome assembly GCA_027943335.1 of Chamaecyparis obtusa. NCBI lineage: Eukaryota > Viridiplantae > Streptophyta > Pinopsida > Cupressales > Cupressaceae > Chamaecyparis > Chamaecyparis obtusa. The sequence continues at coordinate 131,758 of BSBK01002149.1, read as the reverse complement.
AAGGTAAGCTTCCTGCAGAAAAGACAATGTTGTGGCATATGAGATTTGGCCACATTGGTGAAAAGGGTCTCAGAACCCTGAAAAATAAAAATCTCGTTGAGGGGTTAAATGATTGCAATCTCGAGTTTGACTTCTGCGAACACTGTGCCTATGGTAAACAAAATCATGTTTAGTTTTACTTTAGTTCTCACAAATCTTTTGATGTTTTGGATCTTATTCATTCTGATGTATTTGGTCCTGTAAAAGTTCCTTCAATCTCCAAGTGTATATTTTTTGTATCTTTCATAGATGATTACAGTAGAAGGACGTGGATTTATTTCCTTAAAAGTAAGACACAAGTCTTTAGTCAGTTCAAGGAATTTAAAGCTCTTGTAGAGAATCAGACTAGTAAGAAGATTAAGTGTGTGAGAACTGACAATGGTGGTGAGTTTTGCTCAGCAAAGTTTGAACAGGTCTGTAAAGAACAAGGTATCGAGAGGCATAAGACAACTCCTTATACCCCATAGAAAAATGGAGTTGCAGAGAAAATGAACAGGACACTGATGGAGAAGGCTAGGAGTATGCTTAGTGGAGCTGGTTTAGAACAAAGGTTTTGGGCCAAAGCTGTGGCCACTGCTTGCTATCTGGTTAACAGATCTCCTACATCAGCCCTTGTTGGTAAGATACCCATGGAGGTATGGTCTGGTAAGAAGCCTTCAATTAGACATCTTCATATTTTTGGTTGTGAAGCTTATGCACATGTTCCAAAGGAGAAAAGATCTAAGTTGGAAAATAAAGCTGTTAAATGTATTTTCATCGGATACAGTGCTGGTGTGAAAGGATACAAGCTTTGGGATCCTGTGACTAGTAAGGTGTTGTATAGTATAAATGTTATTTTCAGAGAGCTAACATCTTCTCCTATTGTGCTACAACCAAATGAAAAAGAAAAGGAAAAAGATGTTGTTTAGTTTCCTCCTACCCTTGAGAAGACTGAACAGAGAGACCATGTTGGGCCTAATGATGAGGAGAGCTCTAGCAGCTCTGATAGTTTAGAAGAAGAGGAAGAACAACCTCAACCGTAGCCTTTGAGGAGATCCATGAGAGAAAGAAAGAAACTAGAAAGGTTTGGTTATTCTATGTTAGATTCCAGTTGTGCTTTTGCTTTGATTACTAACATTGATGAGCCTAGATCTGTGAAAGAGGCTTTGGGCATGGAAGATGCAGGTTCTTGGATTGAGGCTATGGATGATGAGATGGCTTCATTGGAGAAAAACAAAACTTGGGACCTTGTACCTTTTCCTAAAGGGAGAAAATCTGTTGGCTATAAATGGGTGTTCAAGAAGAAATTCTGTGCAGATGACAGTGTTGAAAGGTATAAAGCTAGATTGGTTGCAAAGGGGTATTCACAGGTAGAGGGAATAGATTATGGTGAAATATTCTCTCCTGTTGCAAAGTTGACATCCATTAGATTTATGTTATCTCTTGCTGCATCATATGATTTAGAGATAGAACAGATGGATGTGAAGACAACTTTCCTTCATGGTGATTTGGAGGAAGAGATTTATATGTCACAGCCTGAGCACTACATTGTTAAAGGTAAAGAATCCTTAGTTTGCAGATTAAAGAAATCTCTATATGGGTTGAAGCAATCTCCTAGGATGTGGTACCTTAAGTTTGATGCCTTTGTGTTGTCAATTGGATTTGTAAGATCAAAATCAGATCATTGTGTTTATTTCAAAGTTGAAAATGATCACCTTCTTATTGTTGCATTATATGTTGATGATATGTTGTTGTTTGGGAAGGGTAAGGGTATGATTTATGATTTTAAATCTCAGTTGTCAGCACAGTTTGAGATGAAAGATCTTGGGGCAGCTAAGTACATCTTGGGTATGGAAATCAGTACAGACAGGTCTAACAAAAAATTTTGGTTGAGTCAGAGTAAGTATGTGAAGTCTGTGTTGGACAAGTTTAACATGGTAGATTGTAGACCACTATGTGATCCTATTTATGTGGGAACAAAGTTATCTATAGATGATTGTCCAAAATCTCCTAGTGAGGTGGAGGACATGAGTAGAGTACCTTATGCTAGTGTAGTTGGCAGTCTTATGTATGCTATGGTCTCTACTAGACCATACATTGCCCAAGCGGTGGGAGTCCTAAGTCAGTTTATGGCTAACCCTGGACAGGTACATTGGGATGCAGTTAAGCAAGTATTCAGATATTTGAGGGGTACATCAGATTACTCCATATGTTATCATGGTAACTCTTCTGGATCTCCACATTCAGTTTTTATTTGTGGGTTTGTGGATTCAGATTGGGTAGGTGATATTGACAGCAAGAGATCCACCAGTGCTTATGTGTTCACTATGTTTGGTGGTGTCATTAGTTGGATGAGTAAGTGACAACCTGTGGTTGCTTTGTCCACTACAGAAGCTGAGTACATGGCTGCTACTCATGCTTGTAAAGAAGCCATTTGGCTTAGAAGATTATGTTCTGATGTTGGTGTTGATGTAGAATAGATTACTATTTGGTGTGACAGTCAGAGCGCTATTTGCCTTGCAAAGAATCCAACTTTCCATGCCAGAACAAAGCACATTGATGTGCAGTTTCACTTTGTGAGAGATATGGTGGAAGATGGAAAGGTAAATTTGGAGAAGGTAGATACTGTGAATAATGTTGCAGATGCATTAACAAAACCAGTGGGCACTAAGAAGTTCAGATGGTGTTTGCAGTCTATGGGCCTTTTGGCCTACAACGGTTAGTTCCTGTTATGTTCCTGTTGCTCTTATAATGTGTTCGACAAGTGGGAGAATGTTAGGAATAAGGTGTCTCAACCTTGGATAATTCTTATTCTTATTATTTGTTTTGTAAATGTATTTTTTGCAAATAATGAAATTAAGTGTGAGTGTACATGTCTAGTTGGCATGTTGATGTGTCACTCCACTTGATGTGTCGGTATCTTATGCGTAAGGAGATCATGACTGAAACAGTCATGACGGATTCTTATGACATGTAAGAACTATTTAAGGAATGTGCTATGACAGGCGTAAGAGCATCTTATGACTTGGGCCTATTTGGGCGCCCAAGAAGAAGTGGTTGGTCTGTGTAAGAGAATATGCCAAAAATAGGTTGGTATGACAGATTCTCTTACACTTCTCTTGTGACCATTATTTTTCGCGGATTTTATGACAAGCTATCATAGTCTATTCTAGGGATGGATGCCTATTCTTGGGATTGCATGTAACAGGTATGTACATGTGGCTTTGTGCATGGGTCTTGGTGGTTGGACGCCAAACTCCTTTTTTGGGTATTTGTTGGGTCTTGAGGAGTCTATATATATGATGCTTCTTCTATGGGAGATATATAAGTTTTTCTAGTCTCTCATCTCCTGAAAGAACTTGCATTGCAAGTGTGTTGTAGTCTTTGTGTTGAAGATAATACATTGTGAAGGTTTTGGAGGGGTGGGGTTGTTTTACCGAAAGGTTTTTTCCCACCGGCATATCTTTGTGTTTATATGTTTCAATCTTCTCTATCTATTTTTCTGTATGCATGGTATGTGGTTGCAATATCTTTGTTAAAGTAGTTAACGAATTTGAAATTGTAAGGATTTATAAAAATTTGCACAATACTCTCCTATAGAGATTAGCGTAGGAAGCTATTTCCACACTTGAGTTTCCTTACAGATTCTTATCAATACAAGCCAATATCTTGCTCGAGATGATGAGGCTGTGCAAGGACAAGTTGGATTTCCTTTAGATAATGCTCTGTCAAAAAGGGGATGATTTTTGATTTAGGATAAGGGATGGAAACAACTCAAAGGTTTTGAACACTAAGTGCTTGTGGGTTTGGATTTTTGGATTTGGTGCAAAAGACGGTGGGTTCTGATTTGGATGACGGATGCTAGATTTGGATCAAGGATTTTGGGATTCTGATTGTGGATTGCTAATGGAAAGATGGTGAAGGATGATGGAACAATGTTATTTCTAAAAGGATGATGCCTATGCAACTAGGATGGATGATCTATGATGCTGCTAGATGATGATGTATGCAACTAAGAAGGACTCTAGGATGTAACTATGGTTTGGTGATGATGCAGGGATGAAACTACGATGAGACTAGGATGAAGGATTGCCGAGATAAGATTTTGAGATCTAAAGGTAAAACAGGTCATGTGATGGATCTAGCTAATCTTCTCTTTCAAGGTTGACGTAGCGATGGTTTACTCAGAATTGGTAGGCAAACTGTTTGGCTCTTGCATTATAGCCAATATTATCAAGCTTTTCTTGATATTTTTCTTCTGCTTGGGTTGCTTGGATAGAGGATTGATGGCTCTTGAGGTTTCTTTCTGCAACTTTCTGCTCCTGATAATCTTTGGATTTGGGCAACTTAGCTTTCCGATGTTTGATCAAATTGGGCATAATTTGGGGAAATTTTGGTAAGTTTGGTTTGAGACAAAAGGCTTCTTTGGATATCTGATTTCTGCAAGATTTTCTAAGTATCAAGTTTGTAGGTTGATTCAATGTTTTCCAATGGCAAAGGATAGATAAAAAAGACTTTTGGAAAAACAATCTCCACAAGGGACAAAGCAACCTTGCGGGATACAAGCAGGATGACTAACTCTGATAAAGCTTTGAAAGTGTATGTTCCAACAATGTTTTGATGCAGTATTTGACTGTCAAGCACTTCAAGTAGATCTACTTAAGGAAGGTGAGTATCAAAATCGCTTGCCCACAGCTTGGTATCCCCCAGAAGGGAATACAAATGGTGAGTAATCTTGAGGTGACCCGATAAACCCCTTGGAATAGGTCCTTGCACAAGGATTTTGATACTTTTGGATGTAGATAGGGTAGCCTCTATTTTATCAGGTTTCTAATAGTTCCGTGGTGTCTCCATACCTAAATCATTATCACCCATCGCAGTTGGGGTGACGACACTTTCCATGGCTAATTTAGCATTCCTATAGTCGCTATTCGTCACAGCTGGGATAGGAGGACTATCAATTGTCAAATTTTGAAATTCTCCCCAAAGGAGATTAGTTGAAGGCACCCAATCTTCTATCATGTCTTGTTGGTTAGAAAGATTAGGTGTGTATTCAGAATCAGAATCACTGTTCGTCGCAGCTAGGACAGCAGTACCTTTTGGTTTATCACTTTCAAAACCTAAACCCACTGTGGATTTGTTGCATCGTGCAAATAAAGCATGATCCAATGGCTGAGACCTGGCATCCAATCTGTGGCTAAGGGGACCGTGTCCCAAATATCCCATGTTTTTCACTAGCGTGTACCCTCTCCCATAAACTTTAGGTGAAGGAGCAAAATTTTCATTGTGTTGGTACTTTTCCTCATGATAGATCCAGTCTCTTACGACAACTTCCTCTTTCTCTTCCTGAATAGGAATTGAAGACCCAACAAATTTTCCAAATAATGTCATTGCCGATGATGAAGGTTTCATATCTGGTGATGGTTTCCCATAAGACCTAGGAGAGATTGGCAATTTTGTAAAAGAATAAATTTTATAATCTCCCATCCCAAGATCTATGGTCTTAAACTTCTCCTTGCATTGTTCAAGTGAAATACTAGAACTATCAGCTTCCCTATTCAAAGGTATATGTGATCCAGCAGAAATGTTATTAACTGACAAAGTACTATCTCTAGGTATGCAAATTTTTACACCATTATGAGGAAACTTAACACATTGGTGATACGTTGATGGGACTGCTTGCATTTCGTGAATCCATGGCCTACCTAGAAAATTGTTGTAGGCTAAAGGTCCAACATCAACAATTTGAAATAAGATATCCTTTTCTACTGTACCAATGCGAATAGGCAAAACGACCAATCCCTTAGAACTTTTTTCTGCTTCATCATATGCCTTGATTGTGATCTTTTTCCTTGTGTCAATGACTTCTTTAGAATATCCTAGAGCCTTCAACAAACTCATGGTACAAATATTGAGCCCCGCACCCCCATCTATCAATACGCGCCCGACACAGGTTTTATAAATCATGACCTCTATGTGTAAGGCCAAGTTATGTGGGTGAATGATGGATTTGTTGTCTTCTTCTGAGAAAGTGAGGTAATGAGGGCTAGCCAAATGGTTGACCATATTCTGGAATTGATCAATATGTAAGTTGTTAGGGACACTGGCTGCTCACAAAGCATCCTCAAGGACACGCTTATGCTTAGGGGACAATTCCAAAAGCTCGAAAATAGATATCTGCGGTGGCGTCTGTTGTAATTGGTCAATAAGGTTATAATTCAAATCAGGAACTATGAGCAAGGCTTTTGAGGATACCTATATCTATTTTGAAAGACTCAAAACAAGGAAACTCTAAGCTAAGCCACCTCAGATTGAGCTAAAAATAGGTGCACCCAAGCACTGTTTGATTTGCTCTTGCTTAAGGGGATGTGGGTGTGCTCTCTAAGCACTTGGAGCATACTCTAATGCATTCTAAGATGATTTGAGACTCATGAAAACTCAAAAAATGGCACAAAAATAGGTATAGAATACCTGATTTGCCCCTAAGGCTTCAAAAGGCTCAAGATTATGCAACTAAGAATGATTAAGTAGATTTTTAAGCTTAAAGTAGATGTGATATGCTATGCAAAATAAGGAAAATAAACTATGTTAATCCATTATTACTAAGCTATGATGAGCTAAAATGCTTGAAAGTAAGTTAAATTAGGATGATTATGCTAAGTCTAGAGCTAAATGGGCATGATAACAATGCTTGAAATGAAAGATGAATCCATTTGCTCTTGGAAGGAGGAGCATTTATAGGATTTGGGAAGGAGGAATGAGTGGCCAGGATCAAAATCCTTAAGAGAGGCCAAGATTCATTCAAAGGGGAGCACATGGATTGTGCTAGTTTACAGCCACCTCCTTGTGACAAGTGTTAGAAGGGCATTGGGTTGAAAGATGGGAGAGATGTGCACAATTTGGGAAATGTGCCTAAGGTCAAAGGGTGTGAGAAAGGGGTGAGGGGCTTCTTAAATGCATCATAATGCATGTAAGAGGGATAAGGAGGCTTTAAATGCATTTAGTGCATGTAAGAGAAGTTTCTAGAAGTTTGTTGACTTTGGTTTAAGCTTAGGTGTTGGGGAACCTTGGTTAGGGAATGTGACAAGGTTTAGGGGGGGGATTAGGATTAGGATTAAGATTAAGACTTTCTAGAAGAGTCTAGAACTTCCTTAGGATAAATAGGATTTTAAAAAATAAATAAAGATTTATTTATTTCCATGGTTTAGGTTTGAGAATATTTATTAAAAATGAATTTAATAAATATGAGGATTAAATATTTAATCTTAATTAAATATTCTGAGTTGGGATTAGGGTTCAAGAATGATGGGATTAGTCTTTAATCAAAATTAAAGAAGGATTAGAAGATTCTGGAAGACGTTAGTGGTCTTAAGGAAATTGGCTAAGTTTTGGGCAAAAAATAAATAAATTATTTATTTTGGGATTTTTGGTCAATTTATTAATTAAATAATTAATAAATAGGGGAATAATGTTTAAATAAGATTTAAACATTTTTGGGAGGGATTTCTTAATTAAATATTTTTAATTAAGATAAAGGGATTTAATGACATAAAAATAAATTAATTAATTAAATAATTAATTAATTAATAAATGATGATGTCATCAGGGGTTTTTCAGAAAAATAAAAATACTTTATTTTCTAAAGAATTTTTAGGTGTCTACAGGACCAACAGTAGATTTAGGAAGAACACCCTTTGACACTAGCTGCTTAGACTTACTAGAGCTAGGACCTCTAATAACAATGGGAGCTTGAGACTGACTCCTAATGACTGCATTGAGGGGTTGGGACATCCTTTGTGAGTGAGGACCTCTTAGTACCACAACGGGTCGTTCACTAGGTATAGGCGTTGAATCCACATCATATCCAAAAGGGTCTTTCCACCTCATCATGTTGACATTATCATTAGCAACTTCAAGCATGTTAATAACATTCTCAGCATTTGTGTAGGTGTAGTTAATAGCAGCCTTACCATTCTTGTTGTTAGAGTTCTCTCCTTTCTCATATTTGGGCAAGGGTTCTTTAAAAGCTTTGTGATCTGCATCAGTTGTTAAACCATCAACTTGTAATCATCTACTTTCAATAAGATCTTGGACAAGATGCTTAAGTTTAAAACAATTTTCTATGTCATGTCCAATTCCATTGTGAAAGACACAAAAAGCCTTCTCATCCCACCAATGAGGCTTAGGATCCGGTATGTGATGATTTGCAAGATCCTGAGGGTGTGCCAAATTATGAGCAATTAACATCTTGAAAATGTCTGCGTATGAGTCCCCAAGTTTGCTAAATTGCCTCTTTTGATTTTTAGGTCTCCCTTGATACTTGGGTTTATTCTCTCGTTGTCCTGAAGATGTTTGCAGCTTCATGGCTTGGACCGCATTAGAGAGATTTAGAACACCTTCATTCTTAGGTTGTGATGAGTCAACGACTCCGTCATTGACCACCTACTTATTCTTATTCCAATAAGGGTTCTTTTTGTCCTTATTACCATTATTGTTGTTGTTTTGGCCATTGTTGTTATTAGTTGATTTAGCCAAAATTCTTTGTTCTTTTAGGACATCCTCTATGCAACATGCCACTTCTACCATGGTATCAAAAGAATTAAATGAGATCTTTCTTACTTCATATATTAATTTCGGCACCAAGTTGCTCACAATGATGTCTATTCTTTCCTCCTCAAGAATTGTCCTTGGATATTTTGAGCACAAACGTCTCCATCTTTGCAGGAAGGTGACAAAAGGTTCCCCTTGATTTTGTTTGAGTTTGCACAAATCAAGCATTGTGACCGACCTTGAGAGATTGTAAGAAAAATGTTGAACAAATCTTTGGACAAGTTCTTTAAATGTCTTTACTGGAGGAGTAAGGTTGGTGAACCACTCCATGGCTTGACCTTTGAGACTCCTTGGAAATAATCTCATCAAGTAGGAGTCTTCATGGTGAAAAGAAAAGCTCATTATGTAGAACTATCGAACATGGTCGTGAGGGTCACCAACGCCATCATATTTGTCATAGGTTGGAAACTCAACTTTCTTAGGGAACTTAACCAACACCACACCCTTGTCAATTGGGTTGGGGCATATGAAGTCCAAATTAAATTTGCTCTTAGGAGCCCTCATCCTTTCTATATCCTTTTGCATTTGCATGATCACCTCATCGGTTGAAGGATTCTATTTCTTAATCTTTTGGTGCACATCAAAATTATACGGAACCTTAGTACCTTTGTTGATGAGACTTTCTAAGAATTGATCTTTGTTTTGTTCAACATATCTTTCTACATATGCTTGAAAGGATGGTTCTTGTTGCATAGTCATAAAATCCATTTTATCAAAGTTTGCATAACTTCCTCCATGTTGTGAGCCATGATGTGCTTGTTGGGAGGATTTTTTTGAATGTCTATGAGGTGATTGTCTCCTATGGTGATCATATATTGAAGTCCTTCTACCTCTAGGACTTCAGATCTTGAAGGCATCCTTGACCTTCTTCTAGGACTTGGTAAGGGGGTAGATGGGGGTTAGTTGGTCCAACTATTGGTACCCCTCTCATTGAATCAATTTTGGAGTTGTTGTGCATAGAGCCTATCTTCCTTTTCTTGGGAAAATCTTTTTCTTATGTCGAATAATGCACGTTCCTCTTCCTCTAATTGTCTGATTCCTCCTTTTTGGAAGCTTGTTCATCTAGATAGGCTTGCTTCTCGCTTTCAATGCTTTTCAACCTTGTATTCTCATATTGAGAGGTATCTTTAAGTGGAGAAGGTTGTCATGAATGGCTTATTGTGTTGGCTGCATTGATGTGGTGATCACTAGACTCGTTGTTTTGGTCCTCATGTTGTGACCTTGAATCTGAGTGATTTTGTTGGTAATGTCTCACAGCTCATTGGTCAGCATCAAAATATCTTGTGTTGTTGGGGGGTGACCCGGGTGGACTAGCATGAGAAGAACCACCATACTCTGTGGTACTCCTATGTCATTGGAAAATATCCTCAAGAGTTTGATTCATGGCTTCTCTTCATTGTCGAGTGAAAGTGTAACTATTATACACTGATTTTTGCACCTCTGTCTCAAGATCTCTTAGTCTTGATAACTCAGTATAACATGTGAATCATCTCAAGGTTGTGGGACCTTTTCTAACCGAGATGAAACCTCCAGGTTCTAGGCTGGTTCCTCTTGGATTATCACCTTAGCTTTCTCTCAAACAGGAAAGTAAATCTTTTGAGGGAAAGGGATAGAAGGAATGCATGAAAGGAAAATGACAGGAAAGCAAACTACCTACTGGGTGATGCACCGAAACTAGGATTTGGATCTCAATATAGAGGGATGAAACCAGTGAAGGACATAGGTCTAATAGATCACAACTCACTAGATAGGCTTGCATAAGTATTTCATAGGAGGGCCTGAACAACTGGCACAACCTATGACCTACAGCCAGACATCCTTTTCAGCAAAAGGGCACAGGAATGAGATAGAATGATAGGGGGCTAAAGAATACCCACAAACTCACTTAGATTAGATCAAACACAGTAGTACACATATGAGCTAAAAGTAAGAGGGATCAGGAACCCCAAGTTTCACTGAAAACATTCATAAACTTCAATCCAATAAGAGATAAGCCAAACAAGGAAGCACAGGGACATGAAGGATTGTCACAAACTGCCTTTGCAATATTTGTCTTATCAATGGGAGAAATACAACTATATAAGCCAGAGGGCTGAACAACTACCACAGATGACCCTTAAGAAAGGTAAATTTCTTCTACAATTGTCCAACTCTGAGCACTAAAGGCTCCAAAAAAAATATATACAACACCCACTACATGTAAGCAGGAGTCCAAAAAATAACCAGGGTTACATGCTTTTGCAATAAAATAATCATACCCTAGCAATCAAAATCTGATCATAAATGTAACTCTACAAAAATCATGGCTAATCAGATAAATGACCTTGCATGCCCATCTCTGTACTGGAAACAACCTGCAAACAAACCATCTAGATTTAACAACCTCTCTGCAAATTGGCCTTGCCATGAATGCACAAATCCGATCTTAGATCCTCGAAAGGACACAAAATGGCAGTCTAGATCTCTGCAAATTCTCCCAACTGCAACCGCCTCCAAAATCATAAATCCTTAGCTACCCGCACTTGCAACATGATCAACAGGAACAAGCCCACCAAAAATGGCCGCACTGCTTGAAAATACCACTGGTCGCATGATCGCATGAGCCCAAAAGGCTGCATGCGATCATGCGACAAGCCACTAAGATCTCGCCCTGCTGCCACGTAGACACCTGGGCTCACTCTCCCTTCAGTCGCCAAGTTGCTTTAACTTTTCTTAACCCCGGCTTTACTCAGCGACCACGCGAAACATGTTAACTGTGCAACTGCACTTTTGCCAAGTCTGGAGGTCTGCTAAATCATATCCGCGAACATGTGAACAAAGAAACCCTTTATCAGACACTGCCAAGTTAGAAGAGAAAAGAATGACCTCCTCTAAACTTCCACCATTAAAATCTAGCCCCACTTACAACTACATCATCATCGCAAGCTCTGGACCAATCAATAATGGACACCTCGGTATGACATGGCATCGGACCCACGACCCACCGAGATCCAATCTGATGGTTGTCACATGATCGCATGGGGTCAGAAGATCCCATGCGAACATGCGACCACCGTCGGAGCTAGACCACACTTGCATCTCGGGTCCACTGACAACCTTGTCACCAGCCGACCAATGAAACGCAAGCACGTCGCGAAGAGAGGACCCACCGCCAAACTGCAAGCCTTTACCAGCGCGGCTAACAGTTTGTCACATGTTCACATAGCCTAAAAAGGGGCTATGTGATCATGTGACAGACTGCTAGCGGTTCTTTGAAAACCATCAACTGGGCCCCATTGGTCGGAGTTGTGCGGATAGAAAATGTTGACGCTGAAGAGGAAGTGCGAAACATAGTTAGGGTCTAGAACACACTGGGTTTTCAGGCCAAAAGAGAGAAAACACAATGGACTTTCGACACTAAAAGGCAGAAAACATAGAGGGTTTTTGACACTTGAGCATTTTCTTGGAACAAATAGGATGCGGCCAAAAATGGAGGACAGGGCAATTTTTGGATAACAATTTTGGTAACTTCTGCGGGATGTCAGCCTGCTAGACATTGGACTAGTGGCCTTGAAGCAATCCATTGGGCATGGGGTCATCTCGGGAACACAAAAAACTTGACAGGGAGACAAAAATGAACCAGACTGTGCTCGAGCACTTCTTGGAAAATAGGAAACTAAGCTAGAAAATTGGGACAGAAAACAAGGAAAACTAACCTAGCCTAAACTAACCAGTGCAGAAAATTGGTTAAACAAAAGCATTCACTGGTAGTGAAAAATAGCTACCCTTCCTTGATAAGACATTTTTCTTTGGACACATGATGATAGCTACAAAGATAAGAGGCACATAAAGATTTGGCAAATGTGGATGCACTGCCTCTGCAAAAACAAGATCAAGTTCACCCACCTCAGATGGATCATATGGAGGTGTCTCAGTGAACTCCCTCTGGGCCAAGTATCTGATGGGGTAGCCTCTCCAAAGTCTAAAGGCAGGACTTTCCTTGTTGGCTTCTTCTTTATCATCATGGTTGCCTTCCATCATAGATAGCCATGACAACTCCTCATCTGTGGACAGGGGACTATCATTCTCTTCAAGGATGAGATCCAGCTCATGAATCAGTATATCCTTAGGATCAATTTCCTCCAGCTGTAGCATCTGATCCTTGAAACTAGTAGACTTTCTGGAGTCGCCAGATATGCAGCAAAATGACCTCTTCTAGGCCTATAACATGCTACCAGCATATCAGAGATAGCATATTTTTTCAAGTAGACTTCTTTTGTGGTCCCACTGGGCATGCCAAAATTGTTATACACTGGCACCAAGGTGGGGTATGCTGGGGCTTGTACTGAACTTCTTTAATCCTTTTGTAGATGAACCAACAGGAGCACCTTTTAAACTTTGATCTGATCTTTGTAGTCCCACTGGGTATGCCAGAATTGTTATACATTGAGTTTTGTGCCTCGGTCTCAAGCTCTCTTGGTCGTCATAACTCAATATAACATGGGAATCATCTCAAGGTTGTGGGACCTTTGCTAACTAAGATGAAACCTCCAGGTTCTAGGCTGGTTCCTCTTGGATTATCACCTTAGCTTGCTCTCAAATAGGAAAGTAAATCTTTTGAGGGAAAGGGATAGAAGGAATGCATGAAAGGGAAATGACAGGAAAGCAAACTACCTACTGGGTGATGCACCGAAACTAGGGTTTGGATCTCAGTATAGAGGGATGAAACTAGTGAAGGACTTAGGTCTAATAGATCACAACTCACTAGATAGGCTTGCATAAGTATTTCATAGGAGGGCCTGAACAACTGGCACAACCTATGACCTGCAGCCAGACATCCTTTTCAGCAAAACGGCACAGGAATGAGACAAAATGATAGGGGGCTGAAGAATACCCACAAACTCACTCGGATCAGATCAAACACAGTAGTACACATAAGTTGAAAGTAAGAGGGATCAGGAACCCCAAGTTTCACTGAAAACATTCATAAAATTCAATCCAATAAGAGATAAGCCAAACAAGGAAGCACAAGGACATGAAGGATTGTCACAAACTGCCTCTGCAATATTTGTATTATCAATGGGAGAAATACAACTGTATAAGCCAGAGGGCTGAACAACTGCCACAGATGACCCTTAAGAAAGGTAAATTTCTTCTACAATTGTCCAACTCTAAACACTAAAGGCTCCAAAAAAGAATATATAAAACACCCACTGCATGCAGGCAAGAGTCCAAAAAACTAACCAGGGTTACAGGCTTTTGCAATAAAATAATCATACCCTAGCAGTCAAAATATGATCATAAATGTAACTCTGCAAAAATCATGGCCGATTAGATAAATGACCTTGCATGCCCATCTCTGTACTGGAAACAACCTACAAACAAACCATCTGGATTCAACAACCTCTCTGCAAATTGGCCTTGCCATGAATGCACAAATCCGATCTCAGATCCTTGAAAGGACCCAAAATGATAGTTTAGATCTCTGCAAATTATCCCAACTGCAACCACCTCTGAAATCATCAATCCTCAACTACCTACACTTACAACATGATCAACAGGAACAAGCCCACCAAAACTGGCCGCACTACTTGAAAATACCACTGGTCGCATGATCGCATGAGCCCAAAAGGCCGCATGCAATCATGTGACAAGCCACTAAGATCTTTCCCTGCTACCACGTAGACACCTGAGCTCACTCTCCCTTCAGTCGCCAAGTTGCTTTAACTTTTCTTAACCCTGGCTTTACTTAGCGACCACATGAAACATGTTAATTGCGCAACCGCGCTCTTGCCAAGTCTGGAAGCCTGCTAAATCATATCCGCGAACATGCAAACAAAGAAACCCTTTATCAGACACCACCAAGTTAGAAGAGAAAAGAATGACCTCCTCTAAACTTCTGCCATTAAAATTTGGCCCCACTTACAAGTACATCATCATCGCAAGCTCTCGGCCAATCAACAATGGACACCTTGATACGACATGGCATCAGACCCACGACCCATCGAGATATAATCTGATGGTTGTCGCATGATTGCATGGGGTCAGAAGATCCCATGCAAACATGTGACCACTATTGGATCTAGACCACACTTGCATCTCGGGCCCACTAACAACCTTGTCACCAGCTAACCAATGAAATGCGAGCACGTCACGAAGAGAGGACCCACCACCAAACTACAAGCCTTTACCAGTGCGGCTAACGGTTTGTCGCATGTTCACATAGCCTAAAAAGGGGCTATGCAATCATGCAACAGACCCCTAGTAGTTTTTTGAAAACCATCAATTGGGCCCCATTGGTCGGAGTTGCGCAGATAAAAAAGGTTGATGCTGAAGAGGAAGTGCGAAATGCGGTTAGGGTCGAGAACACATTGGGTTTTCAAGCCAAAAGGTAGAGAACACACTGGACTTTCAACACTAAAAGGTAGAAAACACAGAAGGCTTTTGACACTTGAGCATTTTCTTGGAACAAATAGGATGCGGCCAAAAATGGACGACGAAGCAATTTTTGGGTAACAATAACTCATATCCATACTTGATGAAAGTGGTACTAAAGAGGTGCTCACTTCACTAGGATTACCCTTTGAATTAAAACAAACCTCGGATTCACTCTTAGGAGATTGATCAAAAAGGGGTCCTTTTCCCTTATGATGTTGACGAGTCTTAACTAGTGGTAACTGGCTAAAGACAATAGGGGGTCACTTCCCTTGATTGACTTGGTACCTTGTTGTAACTAACATGAAAGAAAAAGACTCTTAATGATAAGGTGACCTCTCAAAGTGTCAACACCAAACTAGGATAATCAAAGTTCTCTATTATCCAAAGAGAAATCAAAAGATAGAAAAAAAGGGCTTTACCAACACTATCAAAGAGGTGCTACAAATCAAAGGGTGACTACCCTTGCACTTTTGAACCAGGAGGTTGGGCTAAGCCAAAATATAATTGAAACTGAGATTTAAATGAAAGTGATTTGGACAATAAGAGTACTAAAATTTTCAAAGAATGTAGCTAACAATTCTAGAGATAAACTTTCTCACCAAGAATAACCTTCTATCTTGACAATCATTTCCAAAGTGAGCTTGTAAATCAATTGATGCTATCCCTAGAGGGCTAAAAATAGAAATTCAGAGTAAAGACAGGCTTCCAACAACAAGGTAAATCATCCACTAAAAATCTGGTCAACTAAGAATAGACTAAAAATGGCTGAAACTAGGCAGACTACAAAAAAAGTTCCAAGCGATACTTCACCTTAAGCCAGGCGACAATTTTTACCTAGGTGATACTTCACCTTACACCAGGCGATAGTCCTCAATATACTCGGGTGATACTTCACCTTACGCTAGGTGATACTTCAGTAGGTGTGAAGTATCGCGTGATATTTCTCTCTACAGGGCGCGATACTGTTGTAGAATTGTTCAACTCTTGACCAGAACTGTGTAAAATTTGTGTTTTTGGGTCTGTTTGATCAAAATTTCAATTTGAGGGTTAATGTTTTCGAATGTAATCACAATGACAGCAGTTAATTGATAGGTTTGCAAACAGTATGGGATCAAACGTGTCTTCAAGCACTTGAAACAAGGGCAAAAGCAACCTTGCCAAGACAAACACTTGTGATATCAAAATTGAAAAAGTACCCTATGAATGCTACCAATTGTTTGTGTGTTGAGAACGTTTACACTAGTATTGCACAATCAAAAGCACTTCAAGAAAATCTATCCTAAAAAGTCAAGGCTCAATACTTACCAACTTAGCCCACAACTTGATGTCCCCTCGCCTCACACCAAGTGGTTGCTCACAAGAGATATTGGCTTTGTCATGGAAGTTCCAAAGACACAACCAAAGGAACACATATGATGAGTATCTTAAGGTGATCTGGGTTGTTCCACTTGGATCAATCCTTGCACTAAGAAGATAAGTGGCTAAATAAGGTGGCTTCTATCTAATGGTTCTTAATAAGGGCTTCCGTTCACAACACCCCTCTTGCTCCTCAAAGAGGACTCAGATCTCACGGCCTCAAGAGTACCTTAAGTATTCTTGCTCAATGTTTTCCTCATGGTCGCAATCCCATGAACTACTCACATCAAGCGAAGATAATTGTTATGTCTACCAAGATTTTGTGTCCTCAGTAGCCTTGAGTTTATAGTGGGTTGGAATGGCTCGGTATTAGCTTGTCCCCACTTGGGTCGTTCCTCTTGATTGCTCAAGAGCAGGCCCGCTAAAGGATCCTAAACTAAACAAAAAGTGGATGATTTTTGAAGTTCAAAGTTTTTGGTTCACCACAAGGGTGAAGAGCATAATCCCCTATCTCAAAAACTTCTCCCAAACACACCAAACAAAAATTCAATTACCCCCTTGCTTCCAAAACCTTAAGATGGGTCAAGATTTTTTGGTTCACCTAAAGGTGAAGAGCATACTTCTCCTACCACCTCAAAGTCTCTTTCACAAGGTATTAAAGTTCCTAATACAATTAGTAAATGCCACACTTGAAAGGAAATAAATCACAAACACTTGAAAAAAATTTCTTTTTGCTTTTGTTTATGCTTTGGGCAGCCCTACAAAAAATGTTAGTAGCCCTTTAGCATGCAATTTATAGCAATTTCCTTCAAGCAAAGCCCCTACAACCACAACTTGTTAGACAACTAGGGTTAGGGAAATCAAAATCCAAATGAAAGTAATGCAAGAAACTGATTTATCTAAACTAAGAAATGTAGGTTAGACCTATCTAAATGCAGTAAAGTAAACTAGCAAACTAAATGTGATCAAATTTGGATGATAAAACTCAAATTGTAGCTCTTTGTTAGATCAGGCGATATACCTCAGACTTCACCAGTATCACTCGACATAGTTTCCTGTACCTGGGTGATACTTTCCATTTGGGCGATACTCTGCAGAACAACAGTGAGATACTTCGCACGATACAAGGCAACAGACCAGGATACAGGCGGGCGATTCTTCCTGTGCGCAAAGTGTCGCACCCGTATTATGAGGTATATCGCGTGATATTTTTGAGAAGTGTCGCACGATACTTTGAGACTGAAAATAGAGACTGCAAAATATCTGAAAAATAATCCGAAAAATGACGAAAATGCAAGAAACTAAAGGACAAAGTTTATCTACTCTGCCCCACGGTGGGTGCTAAAAATGTATGAGTCAAAAGTGACCACACTTCTATGAACCATTACATGCAAGGTTACTCAAGAATGAGGCCTCACAAAGTGGCTCATAGCTCTTTATGCATGGAGTTGCAAGATACTATGATGGATTTTCTCTCAGCTAGAGCTATAAACTAGTGACCTTGCTAGTCAACCACACAATGAGAGATTCATAATGAAGACAAGGGCAACAATGCCAATATCCCCAAATTGAATCAAAGTATGCAAATGTAATGCAAACTAATAGGAATATGAAAGATTAATCTATCAAATGACAATGCAAACTAATCTATGAAAGGAAATTGCAATGGATTACAAACCCCTAATTAAGCTATGTGAGATTAACTATTGCATAAAGGAAATCTACACTAAGAATACTATGAGAATGCAACTATGATGCAAGAAATGAAACTAAGCTATGAAGCAATGAAGAAGTCCAAAGAAAGGTTGATGCAACAAAGATCTCTAAAAAGTTCCAAAGTCTTCAAGAATTCGTGCAGCATAAAGTTAGCATAAAAATAAGTGACCTAGAATGAGGGAGAGAGCTCTCCTTTTATAAGAAATGCAAAGGAATGGGCCATGGAGATTAAGAGGCAAAAGTGTTAATCAACGATGGAGCTTGAAAGAGGAGCAATCTATGTGCACAAGTATCCTCCAATGAGAAAATAAGAGTTGACTTTTGTGTCCATATAAGACAAAAAGTGCTTTTTCCCTTTTTTATAAAATAAGAATAATGTTTTATTTGTGCAACTTAGGGTAAGAGGAATTAAGTGAGGACTTTTTATTTATTAAAAGGGGAGGAAATATTCCTTTCAAATAAATAAAGACTTAGGATAAAATGGTTAGCCCAAGGTAAATAATCAAAAATGATAACATTAGAATTTGATCAAGGAAATTGATATTGAGCTGAAAAATGCTGATTTTTGATAAAACTAATTCAGAGATAAATAAATCAAATAAATGGGGCCCAAAATCTAGGTGACCATTTTTGGGTGCATACAATGGTTACTTGTTGTCTCTCAACTAGTCAGCCTTTTTACTATGCTCCTACATTGCTTTAACTTCCACATTAAAATAACCAACTCATTGATTTCTTAGTTGGACAAGATTGTTTTATACTATTGGAAAATCTCCATGTTTTCTAGCATTAATCTTAAATCGTGAACTACTTGTGTTCTCAATGCTTTGTTTCATTCTCTAGTGGTGATATATTAGATTATTTTTTCTCATTTATGTGCACCTTGCTAAAATTTGTTTTTTGTTCACCAACTTGAACTCTTCAATAAAATAGAACACACATTTTTTATAAAAAAATTGAAAGCTTTCATACTTTTTTTTTAATGTTTTAATATTCATATTCTATTGGAATCTTTATAAGGGCCTAGCATTGAAAGAGTATATATAATTAGTCCAATAGTGTAAGATTATGAATGAGTTCCTAGTTTTTTATTAAAGGAAAACCACCTTTGAAGGGACTAGAAACCCTAACAAAAAATTAAAAATCCAATTTAATGTTCCAAATGCTAACAATCCGCTAAACAAAAGCTAATAAAAAGAAAAAAAATAGGGTAACAATGCCCTAAAGGACTTACAAACCCTTTAACAGACTATCATTATTTCGTATGATTTCTTCATTGATACTAAAAACCGTATTGACTATGTTGTCAATGGGGTTGAACCCTTGTCTTTAGTCCTTAATCTGGTCACAAAAAATTAAAAAAAAATGGGGTTGAACCCTTGTCTTTACTCCTTAATCTTTACTCCAATAGTGTAAGATTATGAATGAGTTTCTAGTTTTTTTATTAAAGGAAAACCGGTTTTGAAGGGACTAGAAACCCTAACACAAAATTGAAAAACCAACTGAATGTTCCAAATGCTAACCATCCGCTAAACAAAAGCTAATAAAAAGAAAAAAAAAATAGGGTAACAATGCCCTAAAGGACTTACAAACCCTAAAACAAACTATCATTATTTTGCATGATTTCTTCATTGATACTAAAAACTGTATTGACTATGTTGTCAATGGGGTTGAACCCTTGTCTTTAGTCCTTAATCTTAATCAAGGAGAACCCTTGTAGTAAAAATATATTTTAATCCAAATATTGATGTTATGGTTACTTGTTGTTTGTCAACTAGTCAGCCTTTGTATTATGCTCCTACATCGCTTTAACTTCCACATTAAAATAACCAACTAATTGATTTCTTAGTTGGACAAGATTGTTTTATACTATTGGAAAATATCTATGTTTTCTAGCATTAATCTTAAATCATGAACTATTTGAGTTCTCAATGCTTTGTTTCATTCTCTAGTGGTAATATATTATATTATTTTTTCTCATTTATGTACACCTTGCAAAAAATTGTTTTTTGTTCACCAACTTGAACTCTTCAATAAAATTGACACACATTTTTTAAAAAAAAATTGAAAGCTTTCATACTTTTTTTTTGAAGGTTTTCATATTCAAATTCTATTGGAATTTTTATAAGGACCTAGCATTGAAAGAGTATATATAATTAGTCCAATAGTGTAAGATTATAAATGAGTTTCTAGTTTTTTATTAAAGGAAACCGGTTTTGAAGCGACTAGAAACCCTAACAAAAAATTAAAACACCAACTGAATGTTCCAAATGCTAACCATCCGCTAAACAAAAGCTAATAAAAAGAAAAAAAAAATAGGGTAACAATGCCCTAAAGGACTTACAAACCCTTTAACAGACTATCATTATTTTGCATGATTTCTTCATTGATACTAAAAATTGTATTGACTATGTTGTCAACGGGGTTGAACCCTTGTCTTTAGTCCTTAATCTATGTTTTCTAGCATTAATCTTAAATCATGAACTATTTGTGTTCTCAATGCTTTGGTTCATTCTCTACTGGTGATATATTAGATTATTTTTTCTCATTTATGTGCACCTTGCTAAAAAAAATAAAAATTTCACCAACTTGAACTCTTCAATAAAATTGAATACACAATTTTTTTAAAAAAATTGAAAGCTTTCATACTTTTTTTTGAAGGTTTTCATATTCATATTCTATTGGAATTTTTATAAGGACCTAGCATTGAAAGAGTATATATAATTAGTCCAATAGTGTGAGATTATGAATGAGTTCCTAGTTTTTATTAAAGGAAAACTGGTTTTGAAGGGACTAGAAACCCTAATAAGAAATTAAAAAACCAACTAAATGTTCCAAATGCTAACCATCCGCTAAACAAAAGCTAATAAAAAGAAAAAAATAGGGTAACATTGCCCTAAAAGACTTACAAACCCTTTAACAGACTATCATTATTTTGTATGATTTCTTCATTGATACTAAAAACCATATTGACTATGTTGTCAATGGGGTTGAACCCTTGTCTTTACTCCTTAATTTGGTCACAAGTTTGGGCATAGAGACCATCTCTTTCTCTTTCCTAGACATACCTATGTCCTCGGCTTGAGATTTCTTGGCCGATTTGACACTGACAAAGGAGGAAATCAAGGTTCCCTTAGAGATAACAAGTAAAGCTTTTTCCTGATCATTTAATTTCTTGAGGCCCTTAGTAGTGTAGTCCATAACTAATTTATTCACAATAATAAGAACTCATAAATTACCCCGAATCACATTCATGGATTCCTGCAGCTTACACGAATCCAAATCGCATGATCTTCCTTAAGGTCCTCGATGCCCTTAGCTAAATCCTAGGTACTAGCCATGATTTTATGCAAACTTCAGCATGAGGGAGACATAGTTACCTTATCTTTCAATACATTAATTTCTACAATTATCCACAAGAACAAATAATTATGGCTTTCCATCATATCTAAATAACATTTTTATTGATATTAGAATTCTTCTCGACCAATGAATCCTTCTCAACTAGAGAATCCTTCCCACATCAATAGGAATATCAACATGGATTCACATACAGAAATCCTTCATACTTGGAGAATGACAAATAGGGAAAATAGTGGGCATGTAAGTTTGGGGATTCACTTTAGATTACTAAATATGGGGAGAATTCCTCCTACCCCCAACTAAGAGGGACCTAGAAGGGATCTTACCTTTGGCTTTACCAAAAGTTGACAATTTGGCTTTACCTTACCCCTTGTTACCAATACTAGGATCCAAAAAATTAGGAACAAAACCATCCAAAGGGGTATAGTCTGAATCATCATCGTCATCAGTAAGAATAATTTTCTCATGGACAACAGAGGTAGCCAAAGGGAGTTTACTATTATAAAAATCAAACATCTCCTCATCTTCAGAGGAATCATCTTCCTAATTAGAGGAGGAATTTCCATAATGAAGCCTAAATTTTTTCTTAAATTCAATGCCCATTTAAGGTGGAGGGTTTTCGTCAATATGCAAGGCCTTAACATGTTCCAAAATGAGTAAAATCAAACCCTCATGATGGACCGGGAAGAAGATTTTTTAGACTGGGCTTGAAGACAATGACACAAAGAAGAAAATATGCAATAGGAAATTGATATGCATTTAATATGCCTAAAGTGACTAAGAATCACAAAATGGTGACTAAATACTCTGTAGAACTTGCCATCTAGGGTTATAGACTACATGAAAACCTTGACCATATCTTCTCATTGAGCTTTGAGGGAGGTTTTTTCATATTCCCCATCAAGATTACTCTTAACTTTATCTCTTTCTCCAAGTTGGAAGAAATTTTCCACCACTTCTTTCCTAGTTTCTTACAAATCCATAATGTAATTGGTAATAATTTTACCCTATAATTGTTTATCAAGTCTCAATAAATCATTTTAGTGTTAATAATCTAGATTATATGGATCAAAAGGTTTATAAGTACTGTAATTGTCTTTAAAGACATAAAAATAATTAGGTTTGTAGTTGGAGTTTATGTATTGGTGAAGTAAATTAATAATCAAAGTTCTTGATGCTAGTCATTTCATAATATTCTTAATGGTTAAATAAATGATTGAATTGTTGATTCCTACTAGGAAATAACTATATAAATCATGTGAATGGATTTCCAAAATAAATAGACAATAAAACTCTTAAAAATATTTCTTTGTAATTTTAAAACTACTCTAGTTACAAAGGTTCTTTGTCACTCAATTTAAACATCATCAATGAAATGATTAAATAATCAATAACAATTTTCCATCTCTACACATGAAAAGATAACTATTTGTCATATTTGTGCTAACCTAAATTGACCTTTGATTATTTAAATTATATGATATTTAAAATAACCATACCAAAATTGACATTTAATTATAAATGAAATATATATTTAAAATAACCATATTCAAATAATTATAAATGAAAGAGTATGTATAATTATTCCATTAGTGCCAGATTAAGAATGAGCTCCTAGATTTTTATTAAAGGAAAACTGATTTTGAATGGATTAGAAACCATAACAAAAAACAAAAAACCAACTGAAAGTTCCAAATTCTAACCATCTGCTAAACAAAAGATAATAAAAAGCACAAAAATAGAGGAACAACATCCCAAAGGACTTACAAACCCTTTAACAAACTATCATTACTTTGCATAATTTCTTCATTGATACTACAAACCTTATTGACTTTGTTGTCAATGGGGTTGACCCCTTATCTTTACCCCTTAATCTGGTCACAAGTCTGGGCATAAAGACCATCTCTTTCTCTTTCCTAGACATACCCATGTCCATAGCTTTAGATTTCTTGGTCTATTTGATACTGACAGAGGAGGAAACTGAGGTTCCCTTAGATATAACCTATAAAGCTTAATATGCCTTCTCATTTAATTTCTTGAGGCCCTAAGTAGTGTTTCCCATAGCTAATTTACTCACAAGAATAACAACTCATAACGTATCTTGAATCATATTCATGGATTTCTCCAACTGTTGAATGAAAATCTCATGATCTTCCTTAAGTTCCTTGATGCCCTTAGTTGAATCCTAGGTACTAGCTATGATTTTATGAAAACTTCAGCATAAGGGAGACATAGTTACTTAATATTTCAATACATTAATTTCTACAACTATCAACAAGACCAAAGATATATGGCTCTCCATAATATCTTTAACATTTTTATTGATATTAGAATTCTCCTCAACTGATGAACCCTTCTTAACTAGAGTATCCTTCCCACATCAACATGAATATCAACATTGATTCACATACCCAAATCATTCATACTTGGAGGATGAGAAATAGGGAAAATTGGGGGTATATCACTTTGGGGATTCACTTTATATTTCTTAATATGGGAAGAATTCCTCCCACTCCCCAAGTCAGAGGGAGCTAGAAGGGATCTTACCTTTGGCTTTAAACCAAAAGTTGACAAATTGGGTTTACCTTATGTCGTGTTGCCAACACTAGGATCCAAAGAATTAGAAACAAAACCATCCAAAGGGCTATAGTCTAAATCATCATCATCAACATCATCAATGAGAATAATTTTATTATGAACAAAGGATGTAGTCAAAGGGAGTTCAATATTATACTTGAATGAAACACATCCTCATCATTAGAGGAATCATCTTCCTAATTAGATGAGGAATTTTTTTGATTAAGCCAAACATTTTGCTTAAATTCAATGCCCATTTTAGGTGTAGGGTTTTCCTCAATACAAAAGGCCTTGGCATGTTCCATTATGAGTAAAATCAAAACGTCATGAAGGACCGGAGAAGAAAAGTTTTTAATATGGGCTTGAAGACTATGACATAGAGAATAAATAAATTAATAGGGAATTAATATGCATTTATTATGCCTAAAGTGACTAAGAATAAAAAAATGGTAACTAAATACTCTACACAACTTTCCATCTGGGGTTACAAACTGCATAACAACCTTGACCACATCTTCCCATGGAGCTTTGAGGGAGGTTTTGTCATATCCCCCACCAAGATTCCTCTAAACTTTATCCCTTTTTCTAAGCTGGAATAAATTTTCCACCACTTCTTTCCTAGTTACTTACAAATCCATCATGTAATTGGCAAATTATTTATTTTATAATTATTTATCAAATCAAGGTAAATCATTTTAGTGTTAGTAATATAGGTTATATGGATCAAAAGGTCTATAAGTACAGTAATTATCTTTAAAGACATAATAATAATAATTAGATTTGTAGTTGGAGTTTATGTATCAGTGAATTAAATTAAGAACCTAAGTTCTTGATGCTAGTCATTTCATAATATTCCCTATGATTAAATAAATGATTTAATTGTTGATTCCAATTAGGAAATAACTATATAATTGATGTGAATAGATCTCCAAAATAAATAAAAAATAAAACTCTTATAGAAATATCCTTGTGATTTTAAAACTACTCTAGTTACTAAGGTTACATATCACTCTATTTAAACATCACCAATGCAATGATCAATTAATCAATAACAATTTTCCATCTCTACACATGAACAGATATATATATTTGTCATTTTTTTGCTAACCCAAATTTACCTTTGATTATTTAAACTATATGATATTTAAAATAGCCATACCAAAATTGACCTTTAATATAAACGAAATGATATTTAAAGTAACCATACCAAAATTGGCCTTTGAATATTAATGAAATTTAATATTTTAAAAAAAAAATCTTAATAAAATTCTATAACTGCAATTTTACTTTTACCAAGGAAGTGTTTATTTCTATATACCTTGTAATAGAAACTTTACTTCAACAAATAGTACATATTTTTAGTAGAAAGTTCAAATAGTGCACATTTTGTGGTAAGATTATATATAAATTTAGTCACGCTATGAAGTTCAATAAGATGCCTTAAATGAGGTTTATCAAAGTTAACATCATAATTAAATGGGGTGTTGTATTTTTTAAATTTTTTCTTGAAAAGTCTATAAGAAACTATACCTATTTTTAGTAGAAAGTTATTCTAGTTCTAGTGTTAGAATATGTGAGAAAGTGTTGGCATTAGTTGTCATTGATGTCAAAACTTTCATACCCATGGTATCGGTTGGTGTTTGACAGTTTTGGGCACATCCTATTAAAGTTGTTGCTGGTGTAACTAATTTTTTTGATTATGCACAAGGAAGGTTCAGAATAAAGATATCTCATGTTCTTGGGTGCATTGTATCAAATACAACATAATCAATACATTATTCTATCAGGTGGTAATGGTTAATTTGTGTATGATCTATCTCTTACACTTGGTTGTGGTTTTCAAATGGCTTCAAAAAAAGTAACATGAATTATAATTTCCTAAGTCTAACCTATATGAGGTCTGTATTTTAGTGTGTTTCTAAGTTATCTTATGTATGTCCTAGATTAAGGAATGATGCTATGACTTAAAATGTAAATATAATACATGTTGCATTGGTGATATCGTACAGTTGGTGTGAATTTGACATACGTAAGATCAGATACTGATATATAAAAAGAACTTTTTAGTATCCCAGAAGAGAAGTAGTGAATGTGTTATGTGTAGCTTGTATGAATTATATGTAAAGTGACTACGAATCTATGCAAAGGATATATGTTCTCATGTAGAGAAGTCTATTGATCTTAATGGTGGATTATATCCCTTCTTATATCTTTCAACAGTGAGACCCTATGTATCAGTTATGAGCCCTTATTGTATTGGCAGTGAGCCTTTGTATATCGGTAGTGAGCCTTATTGTACTTGTAGTGAGTAGTACCAATAGTGAGATCTTGTAAAAATCACCATATTGGTGTCACCTTAGTAGACATTTCAACATTCATGATAATTAGATTCTCTGTGGTTTTCCCAATTTGGGTTTCCACATGAATCATGGTGCTCACTGTGTTGGTGTTTGTATGTTCTTAATTCATACATTTTATATGAATGTCTGATGTGATTAACTAAAAAATCTAAAGTTGTTAATACTATTATTTGTAATTTAACCAACAAATTAAAGGTTTTATAAGTTGTGTGGGATTAATTGATTCACCTCTCCTCTCAATTTTTTGGCATGTTCAACAATTGGTATCATAGATTGGTCCCTTGCAGATAAAGCATAACTGCTTGAGGTAGATCTTGGAGGTTTGAATAGATGGAAGGAAGTTAATACATTGAATAATATTGTAAAATCACAATGAGTGACATTGAAGTTACTGAATCAGAGAATGAGGAGTTGAAATAAAATATAAAGGAAGAAAATGATTGCATGAAAAATTAAGCTATCAGATTAAGAGGTTCAAAGCAAGGTAGAAAGAGGTTAATCAAGAGTTGAAGGAATCAAAAGAAAAAGTTGTAGCCTTGGAAAAAGAACTGAGTAAATTACAAGAAACAAAAGACACTGATGAATATCTAGATGAGGAACTAAAAGAGAAGATTGTTGGTCTTGAAAGAAAGTAGGAATAAAAGACTTGAAGGGAATAATTTCACAAAGCAGGATGGAAATACAAGTCAACGAATACTTGGTTAGCAAGAATGGAATTGGAAATGCCAATGACAAAATGGAAAGAGACTGAAGAAATATTCAAGAAGATAATCATAACGAGATCAAAATAAAATGAGAAACTAGAATTAGAACTGAAGAAGTTGAGTTTAGAAGCTAAGGCATGTGAGAGAAGTGCTATCTTAGATCAGTTATTACCCTCTTAGAAAGGACTATAGGATAACGAAGGATTAGGGTTTATTGGTGAATGTTCAAATCATATGGAGAAAGGAAAAGAAAACGTAATTGAAAATAATGCAAAGATCAAGGCGACAAGTGAGGTCAAATATCAGAAGAAATCCTCAAGAAGGCCTATGGTAAGAAATCCAAATTGATGCAGAGGATAGGGTGGTGAACCAAGAAACAACCCAAAATGAGCAAGATTGTAAAAGTGTTCCAAGTGACCCTTCTAGGTCCTGATAGGAAAAATCTACAAACAATCAACTCTAGGATGTTTTAAGGCTTCAATAGGTTTATTCAAGCATACATAACATGTTCCAAACAATATCTTTCAGTATCAACACCTTTTAAGCAAAAATGCCCAAAGTAGCCATGTGTTGTCAATGCAGTTTCACCATTCTATGACAACAGCATGATAAATTAACCAATAACTTTTGTTTTTCCCAAAAGATTCTTTGAACAAATCACAGTTTCAAACACCCTTTATCTTCATGAAAAACATATGTAAAACTTGGATGGGCTTCCTTTGGAAAATATCAAAGATTCTTCACAGTGACCCTGTTTTCAACAATCTAGGAATGATGCAATTACAAAGCAACCTATAGGAATTCTTAATGTCTTGACTCCAAACTTTTCATAGGCTCTCCAAATGACTTTAATTAGATAAATACATTCTCAATTTCATGCTAAGGGTTCCCTAACCCCAAAAGCCCCAAATCATGCATTCAAAACCCTTGTTTCTAGGGTATGCTCAAACTCCCACATGCAATGACCTATTTGATCAACTCAGGATTCAAACATCTATGTCTCATCCTCACAAACATAAATCAACTCTCAAACCCTACCCTCATTAAGGCAATTTATTCCCACTATGACTGTCCCCTCAATTCTCGTCTTGTTTTCAACGTGTTAATGCTTGGTGGCCACCATTTATTGCAGTTAGATGATCATTAATGGGTTAGAAATATCTAGATATGTTAGAGCAATTCCATTCTATGAAGAAATAGGAGACATTTCACAGAATGGTCATGATTATTTGAAAAAACTTCAAAACTGTCAACAAAATTGTCTGCTACAGTCAGAAATCAATGAATTTGAACAAACCACTTACAAATTTGGATTCAAATCTTGGTCCTTAGCATCAGAACATGTCCGCAAATACAATACAATGTATCCCAATCCAAAAGATGAACAAGAAATTCAAAATTCCTTCCAATTCTATTAAAACAAAACTCTTTTATTCAGTTTTGGAGAGACAATCCGTACAATATGAGGTACAGGCCGTACACTGGCATATTTATGGGTCCAAGAGGTAGTTAACATTCCCCCCAATTGACTCCAACTCCTTTCACTTCCTGTTCCTTCATAAAATTTAAACTATGGAGTTTCCCTCCAAAATGCCCATATAGCCGTTACATTCAAGATTTGAATTTTCTAAATCAATAAACTATGTTTAAGGGACTTATTGAATGTTTCAACTTATGAAAGGAATTGATATTATTATGACATCATACTAGACCCTATCAAATGACTTCTCTACCTTGGACAACCTCTAGATCCTATTCCATGGATCAATTACAACTTTTGAAATATGAATTTTAACAAGACATCATCCAACATTGTAACTTTTTGTTCTTTCAAATGCCATGATTGGCTTTAGGATTGACCAATTGATGACATGAGATGCTCCATGATCTCTTTGATGGCCTGGATCTCCACTATGCCCATGAAGAGCATATGATGCCCCTACATCACAAATGCTCAAAGGTACTTATATTTCAATGGTTTGTGTTACATTTACACTAATTTTGGTCATAAAGAAAAAAATTTTAAGATGAGAAAGATTTATAGAACTCAATAAAATAAATGTTGAATAAGTTTGGTCATGAGGAAAGTGAGTGTAAGAGTCAAGTTTTTCATAGAAATTTTTATGTGTGTCATAACCTCGGTCACAAATAAAATCAATGCATAGAAAAACAAATAATATCTAGAAAAAGAAATGTGATTTTTTTTAAAGTATGGACTGAAAGGTCACTATACTAAATTATGCAATTCTTATAGTGTACCTATAAGTACTAGATATGATAATCATATTTCATAATATAATGGATCGCAGAAGTAGAACTTGGAATAGAGAAAGAAATATGATGGTGTAGATGGTTTTGTGGCACCAGATCCTGGTACTTGTTCTACTGATAACTAAACTAGGAGCTATCACTCAAGGGGAGTACTGATGTGAGGTCCTACCCCAACCCATCCTAGCTCGACATTCTTTTTGACATTTGATTCATTAGGATGATACTTTGAGTATAGACATTTGATCTATTTTGGATTACATATGCTATCATTAGATCCTATGTGATGTTTGTTATAGATTTTTATGATGATGATGTTAGTCGTACTCTTTATATATGTTCATTTTGGTTTCATGATTATCTATGATATATGAATTTTGCATTCCGCATTTGTTATGTTATCTTCAGTATAATGAATATTGATGAAATCATGGTTCTATGTTTAGCTTAAGATTACATGCTTATGTGGAAATTGAATTGATATTCGATGCTTGAAGAATTAAGTTATAATGTGGATTAAGTAAAGATTTGTGGAATGCAGTTATTCATTATTGTCAAGTTTAGATGATATTATTTTATTTTTGAAATGATTATAAATGCAAGATTTTATAATGTATTGATAGGGAATTCGAGTGTGCAGGAACATGGTCATGGTTGTAAGTCGGGGAAACAAGAAAGGATCTAAGTGCAAGAAGTTTGAAACCAAGGTCGACTCTAAGAAGAGTACGACCTCATTGTAACGTGATCTCTTTCATAAACGTGTTGCATGTATTTATGTGGCTGACAATGTTTGTAAATGTATGTTTGTAAGCAAGTTTCTTTTGTAAAAATAAAACTGCAATTTGCCACTAAGCATGCCAAGTATATTTGGGATGTGTATTATTATGATGTGTCACTTGACACATTTGAGATGAAGTGGCATGTTGAGTGGAATATGGACACCACCCTCTCTTTAGTTTTTCTTGAGCATTCCTAAGCTAGGTAGGTGGTTTAAGGAACCAAGATTTGATGAAACCAATACTCCATTTTCGGATGCATGATTAATTGGGGTTTTTGAGTGGTTTTGTGGAGTCCTAGGGTGTGGTTTAGGTGGAATTTTAGTGCCCCAAGGTTAGTACATGGGTTAGGGGGCTTATTTCTTCTATTCCCACTTTCCTAGGCCACCTTTTTGCCTTTCCAAATGGACCATTTTTGATATGTACGAAAATGGAATTGCTATCTAGGATGTCTCTCATTTGCATGTGTTGAAATTCATTCCAAACCTTAGGTAAGGGCAAGTGTCATTTTGTCTTAGATCTAGAAACTTAATAGTTTTGGGAAGGGAGATGAGAGAAGAATGTTTTGAAAGACTTAAGGGGACAAAGACTTAGAAAACATACACTTGTTCATTGTTGTCTATGCTAGTTTGAGAGAGAGTAAGAGGAGATCTAGAGAGTTTTGGTCTAGTAGCTTGAGAAGGATAGCAAGCTTGGAGTCAAGAGGAGCTCATCTTCAACCTTTCAATTTTGCCTTGGCTTAGGAGGAGGTTGGTGGTTTCTATCTTGTGATTATTTTGAATATGTTTTGAAAGAATTATACTATGTGAAAGTTTTGTAAATTGTAATTTCTTGTGTGAATCTTGTATTGTTTGGTTTCTTTTGTGAATTTGTTTTCAAACTTGTTTTATTTTCTTGGATTGTTTCTTGTATATGGGTGTGCAAGTTCATTCCTCATCCTTGGGAGGATTTGAGGAGAACTTGGGGTAAAGGGCCTAAGTTGGGATTCCCTTATGTGTGATAGCATGATGTATGGGCACCATGAGAACCTTCTTATGTTGTTTGGGGGCCATAAGGGTATTGTTGATGCTCATGGATTGAGCTGGTTGAAAGGGCCTTGTGAAGGCTGGAAATATATGTTGAAATGTTATTTTTGTTATAAGTTAGGTGTCTCCATAAGAGAAGAATTCTACCTTAACCCATTTTATGGATTCTAAATTTAGAGTCTTTTGTGTAAGCTTGGGAAGGGAGTAAATGTGAAAATCTATGTTCCAATTTTGTGTTTGAACATTTATGTTTATGTAGTGTGAGTGTATCCCATCCTTATCTTGTTTCCCCAATCTCGAGGGTGGCCATGTAATGGCCTAGGCTAGGAGGTGAGCCTCCATGGCCATGGGAAGAAAATCTTTTGTGTTACAGGTTTGGTAGCATGTTTAAGGAAGAAGTCCAAGATTGAAGCTTAAAGTTAAAGTTAGAAATTTGAAAGCCTGTTATAGGGTGTATCTGGTTGAGAGATCATACTCTATTCATTTGTTTTTCTATAATAAAGAAACTATAAGATTTTAAGAGCTGGAAACAGACTGGTTGTTTAGTAGTTCTATGTATTAGCCATAGTAAATGTATTTGCTTTCAAAAAGTAATTTTCTAGTTTCTGCAACTATTAATTATATTCTAAATTCAGTTCTCTGCTACATTATTAAGTGGATTAGATATGAATCTGGAAATGTGAATTTATTTATTTGTTTAGAAAATGTTGAATTTCCTACAACTGTAAATTTTCTTACTAAACCAGTCTTTCAATTAAAATGTAGAATGAAAATGGTTATGTATAGAAAATGGATTAGTCTAAGCTTTGATAGTTATTAAAAGATAAATTTTCCTTTACATTTATGAAATGCATTTTAATTAAGTGAAAGGATTACTACTGTTAGTACTGTTATTATTTGTGTTAACTGTGTACTTACACAGTCAGTATAATTTTATTTCCTGTCTTTTGAATTAGAATATATGTTGAAATGATTGTAGTTACAGAATATACATTTATATTTGAGAATACAACACTGTTTATAAATGTATGGACAATACAGACAGTAACCTTAATCTTGAAAAAGAATATCACTTAAACAGTTGTAAAATTGTTGTATAGGTATGCACTAAAGAATGGATAAGAAATTAATTTGTTTATTCTTAATCTATTGTAGATAATGAACTAATAGTTTAGAACCCATTAGTATCTTGTAATATATATATATATATATATATATATATATATATATATATATATATATATATATATATATATATATATATATATATATATATATATATATATATATATATATTATATTATATTATACATACATATATGTATAATATAAAATATATAAATATATACTATACATATCAAGAAGGGCTTAAAATAATAACACTATATCATTGTTTAATACTCTATAAAATTATAATATAATAATAATAATATATTTATATACTACACATAAGTAAATGTATAGTACATAATATATATATTATAATATTATACGATTTATATATAATAATGAAACAAAAATGTTATATAATATAATATTATATATTATATACTATACGATAAATATCGTATAGCATATAATAAATAATATTATACTTTGTTTTTATCGAATTGTTGTTTTAAAAAAATGTGGGATTGCATTGTTTTGGGGACGAACCCCCTTAGGGCCGAAGCCCTCTAAACCTCAGACGCAGCATAGCATTGTCGTGACCCAAGGTCACGGCAGTGCCTAGGCTCTATCGTGGCCTTGAGTGACGGTAGTCCCTGTCGTGGTTCCTATTACGACAGAGACCTAGGTCTCTGTCATGGCAACAGTCATGGCAGTAACTGTTGTTGTCGTGCCCACCATACCTGAACCAGAGGTCAGGTCCTCTTAAAAACCCTACAAAAAAATAATAAAATATGTATAATGTTACAATATAATGCTTTAAAAATATATATATATAAATGCCCAGTATAAAATGTGGCAAAACATTGAAATAAAATAAGGAGATCTATTTTATTTTGAAAAGAATGTGAACTTTTCATTAGCAGAAGATCTATGTACTAAATCTATAAATAAAAATGCACAGATTTACATAACAAGATACATTGCCATTTTATGGCATGTTAATCAAAACTACATAAAACATCTGATTGTCAGATGGGTCCAAACAAAAGTAAACTTTCAAAACTGTGGGCTTTCCACTACTTGACTAAAGCTATTACACAACAGCCACATTGCTAAAATCTAATTGACCCATTAACCGAATTAGTAGAAGGACCTAACCGGATTAGAAGAAAGAGATTCTCTTATGGATTAAGAGATCTCTTGCTTAGCCATTTCTCACACTGTGAGATGCACAACAAACCATCTCTCCATTTCTTCCTCAGACCTGCACAACAGAGAAACAATAATGAGAGCTTTTTACGGTTTGTAGGAGTTTTAATGAGGCCCCAAACCCTAATTTCAAATTAGAGTTTGGAGGGCCCAATCATTATTATATAATTTTATAAGTGGATATGTTTCTCATATGAACTTATTTATTGAATAAGTTGCTAACATTTATTTTTAATTGAGCAAAGGTAGAGTAATTTAATTGGTAAAATGATATTTTGTTTCTTTATGATAGTAAAAAAATTTAAGAGAATTATTTTTTTAGAAGATTGGTAAAATTTTATTAAGATAATAGTAATTAAAGTTCAATAATTAAGGTTACTTTTTCCCCTTTGTTATGTTTTATCATTACCGTTAACTAAATTATGTTACGGATTAATTGCTAGTAAATTTTGAATCGAAGAATTTAGTAAGATGGAAAAAGTTTTATATATGTTCTTTATTTTTATTATTATTATTATTTTGGCTAAAAATTTTCATAGTAAACTTAATCTTATTTTCTACACGAATTTTATATGTATAAATTTAAGGGATGTTATTTCAATATAGTAATTGACATTATTAATTTAGAAAATGTAATAGAATTCCTTAAGGATTATTAATCAGGAGAATAAAACTTAGTTTATTTGAGTAGTAGCTAGGTTAATATTTGAATTGTTACTTCTAGATAAAAATTATCCTTTAGCGAATTAAATCACCCCTTGAGAATTCATAGGGATAGACCATATTATCCTAGTACATCATGAAACCATTGGAATATGATATTCCCTTTAAAACTTCTATAATCTTCCTCATCGCCTAATGAATTCCGCTGTGTAGGGGATGAAGGCACGCCAGCACTTGCCTCATGATCCCTTATGTGTCATTGGGTGACTCGTCCAAGCAAGCTTACGATTCCAAAGCTTCGCGTCGAAGGGCTTTTGTGTAACCTTACTAACCTAGGTGTACGTTATAGTTTGTTTTGAAAAAAAAATAAAATTTGTTGTTGTGTTTTTGCCTGATAAATTTTGGGCATTACATTCTGGTATCAAAGCGCAGTTTCTACTCTAGGAACCTTTTAACCCATTACGTTTGCCAAAACTTATTATGTTTTTTCCTAAGTGTAGGATGTCTCCAGTCACGCGTAGTGCTCACCGACGTGGGCGAAGACCCAGAGGCGGACATGTGGCAGTAGAGGGAGATGAGCGAGCAGCCGAGGGACTAGGTGATGAGCAGAGCCCCCCCCTCACCGCCACCTAATCCCAATTAGGATATCCTCAATGCCTTGTAGAATATAGCCAACATTATCATGGATAGATTACCTTCGGGAGGCCAGCAGGTCGGGAACCGAGAGCAGAGTAGGAGTCCCCCTCCTAGACGAGTAGCAGAGCAGGCAGTTCATGAGGGTGAGTCGGTGCACATGCCAGAGCTGCCACCAGCGGTTGTGCCAAGAGTACCTCGTGACACAGGGGATTTGATCAAAGATCTTATTAGATTATAGCTGCCACCCTTTTTCGGATCCACAGCTAGGACAGAGGCAGAGGCTTGGCTTTTAAGCCTCAAGCGTTGCTTTGGGTTGTGTCCTTATGAGACAAACCTTAAGGCATGCTTTGTAGTACACATGCTGAGAGGGAACGCTTCTACTTGGTGGAAGCAAGAGGAGGTTAAGAGTCACCTTACCATGGACACCCTCACATGGGAGATCTTTTTAGAGAGATTTTGAGCCCGATATATGTCAGAGCATTTTAGACAGCGTCACATCGACAAGTTTCATGACCTACAGCAAAGAGCCATGTCAATAGCCCAGTATGAGAATAAGTTTCTTGAGCTCCTTCCTTATGTGGACTACATGAAGGATGAGAAACTCCAGGTCAACCGCTTTATCAAGGGGTTGAACTATGCTATAGCTGATAGAGTGCGGATAGTACCCCTAGGGGATCTATGTGATATAGTTGAGAGGGCCATGATCGCAGAGGAGATCCATAACAGATCTTACGATGCCCAGGACCGGTCACAGAACCGGAATGCCACATCTCAGTCTTCTAGGTTCTAGAAGTCTCATTAGAGGAGAAACCAGAAGAACTCATCAGGGTCATCTAGGGCACCTTAGCA
Organism: Chamaecyparis obtusa; assembly: GCA_027943335.1. Lineage (NCBI taxonomy): Eukaryota > Viridiplantae > Streptophyta > Pinopsida > Cupressales > Cupressaceae > Chamaecyparis > Chamaecyparis obtusa. The sequence continues at coordinate 96,101 of BSBK01002149.1, read as the reverse complement.
GTAGCAACAGTAGTCATAGCAGTCTTAGCAGAACTAGAGACAAAGATCTTCTCAAGGACAGTAGGGCTCTAAGCCCAAGCAGTGGCACTCATAGGGATCTCAACGAGATGAGAGGGGATAGTCCCAGGCTTCCAAAGGTGGATTCAGTGGGTCTAGTACTACAGGAGGACAACAACAGTCTAGGCATAAGGGTATACAGTTGCAGGCTAGAGGACCATGCTACACATGTGGTGCCATGGGGCACATAGCTAGGGATTGTCCTACAGGCCGTTCAGTTGGTACTTAGAGAGTGGCAACTTCTGAGCCTACTATAGGAGACATGGGCAGAGCACATAGAGTTTTTGCAGCGGTTGATAACTGCTAGGTTGAGCACCAGGCCACAGTCATTGAGGCTACAGGCACGATCGGAGGTAGTAGTGTTTCTATCCTATTTGATTCAGGAGCTATCGACTCTTTCATTTCACCTTATATAGTGGAGCGATGCAGGCTAGTGGCAGCTAGACAGGATGTTAGTTGGGAGGTTGAGTTAGCCTCATGTGCTAGGGTATCTGTTAGTTCCACGGTGAGGGGTTGCCAATTGCAGATTAGGGACTTTACCACCTCAGTTGACTTTCATGTCACACCACTTGGACCATATGATGTTGTTCTCGGTATGGATTGGCTTTATTCCCATAGAGCCAAGGTGGATTGCAGAAAGAAGACAGTAGAGTGTTTAGATGATGATGGGGTGACCTCAGTTATTACAAGAGTTCAGAGACGTGTATCCCTTCGTATGATTACCGCTATGCAGCTTAAGCGGTGCATGCGGAAGGGATGTCAGTTATATACTATCACCATCAGTGACAGAGAGGAGGAGGTAGAGAAGGAGACTTCTCTTGATGACCACCCTGTCCTTCAGGAGTTTGTAGATGTATTTCCTTCATAGTTTCCTGGTATGCCGCCACCTAGAGCAGTGGACTTTCATATTGATCTCGTGCCAGGAGCAGAGCCTCTTTCTAGAGCACCCTATAGGATGGCCACACACAAGCTTAGCAAGCTCAAGATTTAGCTAGAGGAGCTCTTGGAGAAAGGGCACATTCATCCTAGTGTATCTCCATGGGGTGCACCCATCATCTTCATTAAGAAGGATGGATCTCTTAGGTTACGCATAGATTACCGACAACTGAACAAGGTGACCATCAAGAATTGGTATCCACTTCCTAGGATTGATGATTTATTTGATCAGCTTTAGGGAGCCCGAGTGTTCTCAAAGATAGACTTGAAGTCAGGATATCACCAATTGAGGATCGTGGATAGTGACATCCACAAGACTACTTTCCGCACATGATATGGACACTATGAGTTCACTGTGGTACCTTTTGGACTCACGAATGCTCCAGTCGTATTCATGAGTCTCAGGAATGGAGTATTTCATTCATTCCTAGACAGATTTGTGGTGATATTTTTGGATGACATTCTAATATACTCCCGATATGAGCATGAGCATGAGGAGCATTTGAGATAGGTCTTGCAGTGCTTGAGAGATAATTAGTTGTCTGATAGCTTATCGAAGTGTGCATTCTTCAGGACAGAGGTTCACTACTTAGGCCATGTGATATCAAGAGATGGGATCTTAGTTGACCCATCTAAGATTAGGGCAATTATGGATTGGCCGGCACCTACTAGTGTGACAGAGGTCAGGAGCTTCATGGGCCTTGCAGGCTATTACAAACATTTTGTCAAGGGTTTTTCTAGAGTGGCTCATCCCATCACTTCCCTTCAGAGGAAAGGGAAGAAGTTTGAGTGGACAGAGAGGTGCGAGAGAGATTTCCAAGAGCTCAAGAGAGCACTTACTAGTGCACCTATACTTGTGGTACCTGATCCTTTAGCAGATTTTGTGGTATGTACAGATGCTTCTTTAGATGGGATTGGGGCAGTACTGATGCAGGATGGTTGGGCTATTGCCGACGAGTCTAGAAAGCTCAAAACTCATGAGCTTAACTATCCCACCCACGACCTTGAGTTAGCAGTAGTAGTGCATGCTTTGATGAGATGACATCATTTCTTCTTGGGTCACAGATTCGAGCTTCATTCAGATCATCAGAGTCTCCAGTATATTTTCAGTCAGCCGAACCTCAACGCCAGATAGAGGAGATGGATGGAGTTCCTATGCAAGTATGACTTTGACGTTCACTACATCAAGGGTAAGGAGAATGTGGTAGCAAATGCCTTGAGTAGGAGACGTCATGAGCTCTCAGCTATGACTACTAGTACAAATTTGAGAGGGCACATACTGCATCACTTACAAAAGGATGCCTTCTATTCAGAGGTTAGATAGATGGTCCAGGATCAGAGACCCCTAGAGGAGAAGTTCATAGATTATACCATTAATTCTGATGGCCTTCTTCCTTATAGAGGATACATTTTTGTACCTTCTTCCAGTGGGTTGCGGGATTTCATCATCCTCGAGGCTCATAGAGCACCTTATGTAGCGCACCTCAGAGTTAAGAAGTTACATGCAGATTTGAGACAACTTTATCACTGGCTGGGTTTGAGGACACACATTGCAGAGATAGTAGCTAGATGCTTAGAGTGTCAGTGGGTTAAGATGGAGCACCGCCATCCAGGTGGACTTCTAAAGTCTCATAAGATTCTGGAGTGGAAGTGGGACATTATATCCATGGATTTTATAGTTGGTCTTCCTATGTCATCTCGTCACCACGATGCCATTATGGTAACAGTGGATAGGTTGACTAAGGTAGCCCACTTCTCACCCATATGCACTACTTTTATAGCACCTATAGTGGCACAAGTATTTTTGAGGGATATTGTTAGACTTCATGATGTTCCACGCACAATCATATCAAATAGGGACTCAATCTTTACTTCATCTTTTTGGAGAGAGCTACAGACCGCTTTGGGCACCAAGCTCAATTTTAGCACAGCATATCACCTAGAGACAGATGGTCAAACTAAGAGGGTTAATTAGGTGTTAGAGGACATGCTATGCATGTATGTGATGAATCATCAGGTTAGGTGGGAGGAGTACCTATATTTAGTTGAGTTTGCCTATAATAATGGGCATCATTCATCTTTGGGTATGTCTCCATATCAGTCCATGTATGGCAGACCTTGCAGGACACCGTTGAGCTGGGACAGGATTGAGGACAGAGTTTCCATTAGACCAGAGTTGCTCAGACAGATGGAGTAGCTGGTGGATCTGATCAGACAACATCTTAGAGAGGCCCAAGATCGACAAAAAAAAGTATGCAGATGCTGGGAAGATTGACATAGAGTATATGATAGGCGACAATATTTTTGAGAGTACAACCACATAAGAGCCCAATCCATTTTGGAAAGGATTCTAAACTGGCCCCTCGCTTTGTGGGACATTTTGAGATTTTAGAGAGGATAGGCCTAGTAACATATCAGTTAGCTTTGCCACCTAGCCTGTCGCGCATCCACGATGTGTTTCATGTGTCTATTTTGAGGAAGTAAATATATGATGAGTCTCATATTATTGATTGGGATGGTTTACAGGCGGAGTCGGATAGACAGTGAGCTTTGGAGCCAATATGCATTCTGGCTCGCAGGACCTTGGCCCTTCGAGGTCGAGAGCTAGACCAAGTTAGGGTCCAGTGGGATTGCTACGATGAGGTCACAACATCATGGGAGCACACAACAAAGATGAGAGATCACTACCCCCATCTTTTTGATGAACTCCAGGAGGAAGTTCATGCCTAGGGGGGGAGGATGTGAGGTCCTACCCCGACCCATCCTAGTTTGACATTCTTTTTGACATTTGATTCATAAGGATGATACTTTGAGTATAGACATTTGATCTATTTTGGATTACATATGCTATCATTAGATCCTATGTGATGTTTGTTATAGATTTTTATGATGATGATGTTAGTCGTACTCTTTATATATGTTCATTTTGGTTTCATGATTATCTATGATATATGAATTCTGCATTCTGCATTTGTTATGTTATCTTCAGTATAATAAATATTGATGAAATCATGGTTCTATGTTTAGCTTAAGATTACATGCTTATGTGGAAATTGAATTGATATTCAATGCTTGAAGAATTAGGTTATAATGTGGATTAAGTAAATATTTATGGAATGCAGTTATTCATTATTGTCAAGTTTAGATGATATTATTTTATTTTTGAAATGATTATAAATGCAAGATTTTATAATGTACTGACAGGGAATTCAATTGTGTAGGAACATGGTCATGGTTGTAAGTCGGGGAAACAACAAAGGATCTAAGTGCAATTAGTCTGAAACTAAGGTCGACTCTAAGAAGAGTACGACCTCATTGTAACATGATCTTTTTCATAAACATGTTGCATGTATTTATGTGGCTAACAATGTTTGTAAATGTATGTTTGTAAGTAAGTTTCTTTTGTGAAAATAAAATTGCAATTTGCCACTAAGCATGCCAAGTATGTTTGTGATGTGTATTATTGTGATGTGTCACTTGACACCTTTGTGATGAAGTGGCATGTTGAGTGAAATATGGACCCCACCCTCTCCTTAGTTTTTCTTGAACATTCCTAAGCTAGGTAGGTGGTTTAAGTAACCAAGATTTGATGAAACCAATACTCCATTTTCGGATGCATGATTAATTGGGGTTTTTGAGTGGTTTTGTGGGGTCCGAGGGTGTGGTTTAGGTTAAATTTTGGTGCCCCAAGGTTAGTACATGGGTTAGGGGGCTTATTTCTTCTATTCCCACTTTCCTAGGCCACCTTTTTGCCTCTCCAAATGGGCCATTTTTTATATGTACGAAAATAGAAATGCTATCTAGGATGTCTCTCATTTTCATGTGTTGAAAGTCATTCCAAACCTTAGGTAAGGGCAAGTGTCATTTTGTCTTAGATCTAGAAACCTAATAGTTTTGGGAAGGGAGATGAGAGAAAATTTTTTTGCAAGACTTAATGGGAGAAAGACTTAGAAAACACACACTTGTTCATTGTTGTCTATTCTAGTTTGAGAGAGAGTAAGAGGAGATCTAGAGAGTTTTGGTCTAGTAGCTTGAGAAGGATAGCAAGCTTGGAGTCAAGAGGAGCTCATCTTCAACCTTTCAATTTTGCCTTGGCTTAGGAGGAGGTTGGTGGTTTCTATCTTGTGATTATTTTGAATATGTTTTGAAAGAATTATACTATGTGAAAGTTTTGTAAATTGTAATTTCTTGTGTGAATCTTGTATTGTTTGGTTTCTTTTGTGAATTTTTGTTTTCAAACTTATTTTCTTTTCTTGGATTATTTCTTGTATATATGGGTGTGCAAGTTCATTCCTCATCCTTGGGAGGATTTGAGGAGAACTTGGGGTGAAGGGCCTAAGTTGGGATTCCCTTATGTATGAAAGCATGGTGTATGGGCACCATGAGAACCTTCTTATGTTGTTTGGGGGCCATAAGGGTATTGTTGATGCTCATAGATTGAGATGGTTGGAAGGGCCTTGTGAAGGCTGGTAATATATGTTGAAATGTTATTTTTGTTATAAGTTAGGTGTCTCCATAAGAGAAGAATTCCACCTTAACCCATTTTATGGATTCTAAATTTAGAGTCCTTTGTGTAAGCTTGGGAAGGGAGTAAATATGAAAATCTATGTTCCAATTTTGTGTTTGAATGTTTATGTTTATGTAGTGTGAGTGTATCTCATCCGTATCTTGTTTCCCCAAGCTCGGGGGTGGACATGTAATGGCCTAGGCTGGGAGGTGAGCCTCCATGGCCATGTGAAGAAAATCTTTTGTGTTGCAGGTTTGGTAACATGTTTAAGGAAGAAGTCCAAGATTGAAGCTTAAAGTTAAAGTTGGAAATTTGAAAGCCTGTTATAAGGTGTATCTGGTTGAGAGATCATACTCTATTCATTTGTTTTTCTATAACAAAGAAACTGTAATATTTTAAGAGCTGGAAATAGACTGGTTGTTTAGTAGTTCTCTGTATTAGCCATAGTAAATGTATTTGCTTTCAAAAAGTAATTTTCTAGTTTCTACAACTATTAATTATATTCTATATTCAGTTCTCTGCTACATTATTAAATGGATTATATATGAATATGGAAATGTCAATTTATTTATTTGTCCAGAAAATGTTGAATTTCCTGCAACTATAAATTTTCTTACTAAACCGGTCTTTCAATTAAAATGTAGAATGAAAATGGTTATGTCCAGAAAATGGATTAGTCTACGCTTTGATAGTTATTAAAAGATAAAATTTTCCTTTACATTTATGAAATGCATTTTAATTAAGTCAAAGGATTACTATTGTTAGTACTTGTTATTATTTCTGTTAACTCTGTACTTACATAGTTAGTATAATTTTATTTCCTGTCTTTGAATTAGAATATATGTTGAAATGATTGTAGTTACAGAATATACATTCAGATTTGAGAATGCAACACTGTTTATAAATGTATGAACAATACAGACAGAAAGTTTAATCTTGAAAAAGAATATCACTTAAACAGTTGTAAAATTGTTGTATAGGTATGCACTAAAGAATGGATAGGAAATTAATTTTTTTATTATTAATCTATTGTAGATAATGAACTAATAATTTGGAACCCATTAGTATCTTGTAACATATATATATATATGTGTGTGTGTGTGTGTGTGTGGTGTGTGTGTGTGTGTGTGTCTATGTCTATGTCTATGTCTATATATATATATATATATATATATATATATATATATATATATATATATATATATATATATATATATATATATATATATATATATATATATACATATATGTATATATACATACATATATATATATATAATATATATATATATATATATATATATATATATATATATATATATATATATGTATAGACATATATATATACATATATATACATATATACATATATATACATATATACATATATACATATATGTATATATATATTTCTAAATTGTTTATTATTTCTTAAATTCATCTATAGAATTATGTTCTACTCATATGTTACAATCTGGAAATTAACTATTTGTATGTATATAAATTTTATATATATATATATATATATATATATATATATATATATATATATATATATATATATATATATATATATATATATATATATTATACATACATATATGTATTATATAAAATATATAAATATATACTATACATATCAAGAAGGGCTTAAAATAATAACACTATATCACTGTTTAATACTTTGTAAAATTATAATATAATAATAATATATTTATATACTACACATAAGTAAATGTATAGTATGTATAATATATATATTATAATATTATACGATTTATATATAATAATGAAACAGAAACGTTATCTAATATAATATTATATATTATATACTATACGATAGATATCTTATAGCATATAATAAATAATATTATACATTGTTTTTATCGCATTGCTATTTTAAAAAAATGTGGGATTCCATTGTTTTGGGGATGAACCCCCTTAGGGCCAAAGCCCTCTAAACCTCGGACGTAGCACAACACTATCATGACCCAAGGTCACGGCAGTGCTTAGGCACTGTCGTGGCCTTGAGCCACGACAGTCCCTGTCGTGATTGTTGTTGCCGTTCCTGCCATACCTGAACCAGAGGTCGGGTCCTCTTAAAAACCCTACAAAAAAATAATAAAATATGTACAATGTTACAATATAATGCTTAAAATATATATATATATATATATATATATATATATATATATATATATATATATATATATATATATATATATATATATATATATATATATATATATATATATATATATATATATATATATATATATATATATATATATATATATATATATATAAATGCCTAGTATAAAATGTGGCAAAACATTGAAATAAAACGCCCACACATTATTAAAATAAGGAGATCTATTTCATTTTGAAAAGAATGTAAACTTTTCATTAGCAGAAGATCTTTGTACCAGATCCATAAATAAAAATGCACAGATTTACATAACAAGATACATCGCCATTTTATGGCATGTTAATCAAAACTACATAAAACATCTGATTGTCAGATGGGTCCAAACAAAAGTAAACTTACAAAACTATGGGCTTTCCACTACTTGACTCAAGCTATTACCCAGCAACCACATTGCTAAAATCTAACTAACCCATTAACCTAATCAATAGAAGGACCTAACCAGATTAGAAGAAAGAGATTCTCTTATGGATTAAGAGATCTCTTGCTTAGCCATTTCTCACACACTGTGAGATGCACATCAAACCATCTCTCCATTTCTTCCTCAGACTTGCACAACAGGGAAACAATAATGAGAGCTTTTTAGGGTTTGTAGGAGTTTTAATGAGGCCCCAAACCCTAATTTCAAATTAGGGTTTGGAGGGCCCAATCATTATTATATAATTTTATAAGTGGATGTGTTTCTCATATGAACTTATTTATTGAATAAGTTGTCGACATTTATTTTTAATTGAGCAAAGGTAGAGTAATTTAATTGGTGAAATGATATTTTGTTTATTTATGATAGTAAACAAAATTAAGAGAATTATTTTTTTAGAAGATTGGTAAAATTTTATTAAGATAATAGTAATTAAAGTTCAATAATTAAGGTTACTTTTTCCATTTTGTTATGTTTTATCATTACTGTTAACTAAATTATGATACGGATTAATTGCTAGTAAATTTTGAATCGAAGAATTTAGTAAGATGGAAAAAGTTTTATATATGTTCTTTATTTTTATTATTATTATTATTTTGGCTAAAAATTTTCATAGTAAACTTAATCTTATTTTCTACATGAATTTTATATGTATAAATTTAGGGGTTGTTATTTCAATATAGTAATTGACATTTTTAATTTAGAAAATGTAATAGAATTCCTTAAAGATTATTAATCAGGAGAAGAAAACTTAGTTTATTTGAGTAGTAGCTAGGTTAATATTTGAATTGTTACTTCTAGATAAAATTTATCCTTTAGTGAATTAAATCACCCCTTGAGAATTCATATGGATAGACAATATTATCCTAGTACATCATGAAACCATTGGAATATGATATTCCCTTTAAAACTTCTATAATCTTCCTCGTCGCCTAATGACTTCTGTCGTGTAGGGGACAGAGGCACGCCAGCACTTGCCTCATGATCCCTTATGTGTCATTGGGTGACTTGCCCAAGCGAGCTTATGATTCCAAAGCTTCGCATCGAAGGGCTTTTGTGTAACCTTACTGTCTTAGGTGTACGTTATAGTTTGGTTTGAAAAAAAATAAAATTTGTTGTTGTATTTTTGCCTGATAAATTTTGGGCATTACAACTGAACAATTTAAATCTTACACCTCCCCTGTTCCAGAGAGGTATTAGTTGCAACTAGGTTGTTACCAAAGAAAAGGGTAAAGAATTAATGATGACAAGATGGTTTTGAATGATTGAAAAGAGAAGGATATTGTTTACGTCAGCAATAATCAATTTGAGTGAGATTTTTAACTATGGACATTCATGGCTTTTAAAATGTTGATTTTTTAAATCACTTAGTATTGTAGCATGAAATACATTATTTGAAAAAATGAAATGCACTCGAGTGAGAGGGAATTTGCAAAGAATCATGGCACCAAAATCCATTTCTCATGTTGATACAAAAATGAAGATGAAGAAAGTGATTGAAATGAAGGAATTCAATCAAGCGCGAATAAAACAATTGGAGTTTGGATTTCTAGAGGAAGGAATACAAAAAGTGAGGGAGCTATGGATTTACATTTGGGGAGAATTCACTTGGTGTAATGACCAAGATTTTATCTTGTTCATGCTGAAGTGATTTTAGGGTGAAACATTGATATTAGATAGACCATGCATCATAATGAAGTAATTAAAGAAATTACTAGTATGTGTAATGTCATCTAATTACATATGAATAAACTAATCAGTTATAAGGAAGCGGAAGCCCTAATGGTGATTGGAAGTGATCAATGTGCATTCACAATTTATACAATTGAAGAACCTATTATGAGATATGTTTTACATGAAATGTGTTAGAAAATTCAATTTCGTAACTGTGATAGTTCTACTTTAGCTCTAACTCTATTTATGGCATGTAAAATGACGTTACATGAGGATCCTAAAATGGATTTATGCAAGATATTATTAGACAACTTCTTATTGAATGTAAAAATTTTAGTAGACAATAACTATGGTTTCAGTTTTGATTCATTGGTTATGTTCTTGGTGTTTTACTTCACGAACTCTTTACCTGGCAAAGAAAATGTTGTATAGATAACAAAAAATCCTATAAAGTAGATATATTTATAGGTACCTAGAAGGACTAAAAAATAAAATAGATTCCTACAATGCATATTTTGTATCCCTTTATGAGAGACTTGGTTCTAGTCTAATGGTTACTGATAGTGTACTATTAAGGAAATTTGATGAAGGTTCCCCTTTGAAACAAAATAAATTATAAATAGTCATCAATGCTCACTCTATGAACCTAAGAGGATGAAGAAAAGTGTGAGAGGAAAGGAAGTTGTTATAGTTTTTAGTATTTGATAGTGAAGAGGAAGTTGTTTCCAAAGAAGAGATTGTTGCCAAAATAATAGAAGAAAAAGGCATGGAAGAGTCAAAGGACATGGTAGTTGAAGAAGTGGAGAAAAATATGGTTTATGTAGAAAGATCAAAAGTTGTTGATCTTGCTATTGTCAAATCAATTATGGATGATAGTGAATTTGATAGATTTGGTGGTTTATGGGCTGAATGTTCTCCTACCAACATATGCCTAGTGTTGAAATTAGTTATTGACCATCTAATTAACACAATGATTTTAGTATCTAGTATATATTGTATGCTACCTAGTAACATAGTTGTCGAGGTTGAGAATAACTTGTTACAGTTTAGTGCTTGTTACTAGACTATGGAGATGAAAATTGAGAAGTGTGATAGTGCTAAATATAAGATATCTCTACTTATTGGTAAGATAAGAGTCTACGTAGAAGAAATCACAAAGTTCTACTACTATAATCTTCATTGGCCTGCTGGAGTTGACAACTTTAGAGGACAGTGTGAGAAAATTGAGACTAATCTCAATGAGTTTGGTAAAACCTATGATATATTTAGTGATAAATAATGAAATAAGAGGATAAGAATATGATATTTGTAGATTGAGTTGTTACCTCAATAGAGGCAGAGGGAAGACCTGATCAAGACCTTTTGTCTTGTGAAGGACATAGTGAAAGTCAGGATGGAGCATGTTACTAGCATCATAACTGATTCTAAGATCTATGAGCAGATATTTCCTATTTTAGATTGGACAGGATCATTTGAAAAACTAGTGGAATGTGACAATTTTTGTGCTCATATGGAGACCATGATTACATAATAGAAGAAATGATTTCTAGTTTTGAAGGAGACATATAAAAAGGTATTTATATGTAAAACTATTAATTTCATGTATATAGATTTCATTGATTTCTTTTTTTACCCTTTTCCATCACGAAAAAAATGGGGGTATTTTCTATCTGGAGAAAACAAAAAGATTTAACATCTACTTAGTGGTAGTATTTTTGGACTTTTGGAAAATCAGTTCTTCTTCTTGACCTTTTTGTTTTCAAAAATTTTCCATCAATACCAATGGGGGAGATTGTTTTAATATGTGAGGAAGTTTTGGCATTAGTTGTCATTGATGTCAAAACCTTCATACTAACACTCTGGTGGTATCAATTGGTGCTTAACAATTTTGGACACACCTTGTTAGTTATCGATGATGCAACAAGATTTTTTAGTTATGCACGAGGAACATTCTAAATTAAGATATCTCATGTTCCTAAGTATGATGTATCGACTACAACATATTCAAGACAATATTAAATCAAGTGGTTATGGTTATTTTGTGTATTCATCTTTGGGAATTGGTTGTGGTGTTTAGATGGATTTGGAAAAAGTAACGTGAATTATAATTTCCCAAGTTCAACCTATCTGAGGTTCATATTCTAGTGTCATGTTGCTAACTTATCTTATGTAGGTCCTAGATTTAGGATCGATGCTATGAGTTAAAATATAAATATAATACATGCTACATTGGTGCAATCACACATTTGGTATGAAGCTGACATATGTAAGATTTAATACCGATATATGAAAGGAAGAACTTTTTAGTTTCTGAGAAGAGAAGTAGTGAATGTGTTATGTGTGGTCTGTTTAGATTATATATGAAGTGACTACAAATCTTTGTGAAGGAGACATGTGTTCATGCAAAGGAATTTGTTGATCTTAGTGGTAGATTCTATCTCTTTTCATATCTTCCAACAATGAGCCCATGTGTATCGACAGTGAGCCCTTGTTGTATATGCAGTCAGCCTTACCGCTAGTGAGCCCTTATAAAAGTCACCACACTGGTATCACCTTAATAGGTGTTTTTAGATTTCATGAGAATTATCTTCTTCGTGGTTTTTCCCAATTTGGGTTTCCACATTAATCCTCATGTTCTCTATGTTCATGTTTCTATTTGCTTAATTCATATATTTTATGTGGATGTCTGATGTACTTCACCGAAAAATCTAAAGTTGTTAATACTATTTTTTGTGAGTTAACTGACAAGGAAATATTTTATAAGTTGTGTGGGAATAACTAATACACCCTCTCTCCTCCTTCTTAGTTATTCAACATGTTCAACATCAAGTAGTGATAATCCTTGATTACCTAGAAGTATTTTAGACCATAAAAATGTTCAATTTTAAGAATAAATCTTACTAAAGTTCTCATGGTTTTATTTTTATGATTGTTTTCTTTTCCAATGATTCTTTCAATCCTCCACTTAAATTTTTAGAATGCATTTATAGGAGACTTTCATTGATTCTATGGAAGTATTCATCTTTCTTTCACTGAAAAATTCTCCTTAGTATTTTTGTTCATTGAAGTTAGTAGATTTAAATAAGGTTGTTTGACATCATTATTTTGTCTAAAAAATTATTAATATTTCATCTAAGTTAAATATTGAAACTATAATCATAGTAACACTATCTAAACCTTGTTAAAATGTTGCAAACCCAACTATAGTAGACTAAACTTTCTTTAAACCTCAAGTAGAAACCTAGGTTTCATAATAGAAAAAGATAGGTGTTCTCCCATTTCTAGAAATTTTATGCTAAATAGCGCATAAACTTGAAACTTAAGAAATATAGATTGGAAATAAATACAAAATAATCTTTGAATCAACTATAGCATTTAGCAATTGTGAATGATGTCATGGAACCAAATTCTAAAATCCTAAAAGAACCTAACCTTAAAACTAATTAGTACAAATTGAAAAGAGAAAAAAAATTGTATTTACATGAAACAATATATAATAGAATTTTTTTTTTTAGAAAGCTTGGTTGCCAACTTGAGGAGAATATGTATTTTTCTTTGGCCCTAAAAGGGCTTCAGACTTGTGCATAAGAATTCACTTTCACAAAATATTTATAATCGATTTTGTAATAGTATATTTATTAGATTTTCTTCATTCTATTTTTTTATGTGGAACAATTATCTTTCTCTAAAATAATAAATGCAACCACTAAAGCAAGCCTTGTGAACAAAAAAGCAGTAAGTCAATAGAGAGGACATGGTTAACTATACTTCTCATTTTAAAAAGATTATATGCACTTTATCCCTATTATAATGATGAGATGATTGGTTTTATCTATTGAAATTTATTACTTTTGAGTTAGTTTGACATCATTGTGCTAGAGAACATCCCATTTGAAAATCTTTTGGAATACGCATCCCCTCTTTCCTACCACATTTAAGAACTAAAGTCTCCAAGAGGTTATCACTAGGGGATTATACAAGCAAGAGGTTACACCCCTATCAAATTTTAATTCAATCTTCCTAATCAAACCAGGCATAGTTGACATAACAATGAAACTGTATTATAAAATTTTAGAATTTCTAAAACCCCTATAAAATATTGTATTCATTAAAGAAGAATATTTGGATCAATTAGTCAACACAAGTGTGACAAAGTTAAAGAGTCAAGATGTAGAGAAAGATTAAAAAAATCTATATTTCTTTTTTGTCATTGATAAATAAGAAAGCATGAAAAAGGTGGTATGAAGAGTCACAACCCCTAGACTAGGATTCATACCTTATGCTTTATTTTTAAAAAAATGAAATCATTTAGTTGAAGAAATATCAAAAAATGAAGAAAATAATTTAAAATAAAACAATTGAGAAAGATCATACAACTGAGGCTTCCAAATATATGTTCCTCCAAGAAATACTATGAAAATGAAAAGAAATTTATGAAGAAAAAATAAAATTACTTCATTTTGGGGCATCAAGTTAAGAAAGGATGCCTTTAACTAGTACAATAAATTATAGCCTAAGAATGATAAGGACAACAAGGAGATTAGTAAATATTTATGAGCATAATTTTAGAATTTATAAATATCATGTAAGAGTGTAGTAAGCTGAGAATATTGGTGTCGAGAAGAGGTGAATTAGTAGAGAATATGATAAAATGTTTGAAGAACTATCTCATAAATTGGAAAAACTAGTAACAAAAAAGTAAAAGGTTGATAGGTTCATATTTAGACTTCAAAAGTATATCTAGATATTGGTAACCATGACCTACTATATCAAAGCACAACTATGGAGAGAGGAAAACCAAGAAAATGAAAGTAAGGAAATATAGAAATGATAGTGGGAGTGGAACAACTTAGTTTGTGCCAAGTTATAATGGAAATTGAAAAAGCTAATAAATGAAAATATAACATGTTGTGTTCTTACAATTCATAGGAAGGTCCTTGAGAAACAATTTTTCCAAGGTACAAGCTAAAAAGTGAGTAGCAATATTAAAGGTGGAACTACAAATAGTGCCATAGAAGCTCAGATTAGTGTTCTATTGAATATGTAGAGATTTAGATGATAATGAATTATCCCACAAACTCTTTCCATCTAAAAAATATAGTACATTATGACACTAGATGCTAATTAAGCTAGCAATATGATGAAGACATGGATCACAATCTGGCATATGTTAGAAGACTTACAAAATTTCACTTATATACATAAGATGTAGATATGGACAACAACCATATATAAATAAGAAAAAATGCTAATGCGCTACAAAATACCCATCCATAAAATTCTCATGCGGATAATAGATCATATTACTATAAAGGAGGTTGAGGACATGGAAGGGGAAACTACAAAAGAGACAATTGACAAGTTGCTATAAATATGAAAAAGCTAGATAGTATACTATATAATGTTGTTCTAATGAAAGGAAATATTGCATATGGTACGATAATGAGGGCCATGACTTAATTAGTCTTAAGAGGATGTAATAATATTTTCAAAAATTCACACATAAATAATAATATTTTCAAATTTTCATGCATAAATCTAAGATTGATAAACTTAAATAAATGAGTAGAGGGGCTTGAGTTATAAGGAATGTCCCTCTAGAATGATGAAAAAGGTCTGAAATAGTAGGTAATTGGTCATCAAACACATCCACTAGAAAATATACCTTTGGAGAAGAATACTAGGAGGACATAAAATTGTAGGAAAAATGTAAAATTACAAAATGAATAAAATGAAATTGTGTTGCTCACCCATTAAGTAAATGATACTACTAAAAGAAATAATGAGGAAAGAAGTGAAGAGTTTGATAAATAAGAAAATAACTTAGACTACTTTTGATGTAGAAAAAAAATGATAAAATAGTTGAAAATACAAAAATAAAAATAATATAGAAACAAAGTGAAAACACTGATTTCATTCAAAATGAGTACATTCATGAGAGAACTTGGATTCCACAGGAAAATAAAGAATATGATAGTAAAATTGGAACAATTTATAAAATAGTGGAACAAAAACATATTTAGCCAGCTATAGATCAACATAATTCAAATAGATAGGCTCTATAATTTTTTAATGATAATTTAACATCTAGATCATTATGAGGTAAAGCATGTTGTTATTGACCTAGGTTTAGAAATAAACCTTATTTGGAAAAACTCTTAAGAGAACTTTGGCATGCCAAGTTTGACAAAAACTCTATACTATGTCATCCTAGTAGATGGATTTGGTATGCAAACAATGGGCCCATGGAATAATTTTTGAAGTGAATGCACAAGGTATCAAGCTATTAGTTAAATTTGAGGTAGTTTCTTTGAAAGATCCCTTCAATACACTCTAGAAAATTCTAGAGATAAAATGGTTTGTGAATGCAAATAGATTAGTAGATTTCAGAAAGGAAGAATCTATTTTGTAGATGATGCTAATGTCATCAACATTCCTCTAGGTGATGATGAAGATAATAAATATGCATGGAATATTTCTTAGGAGGATAATTAAGAAGACATCTACATATTTATATATTCAATCTCTAGAATACATAACACAGATAAAATCAAAAATATAATAGTGAGGAGAAAATAAATTATAAAGAGATAGACAATAAGGATGTTCTAGATGTTTTTTATGCTAAAATAACCAAAACTTAGATCCTAAAATGAGCATGAGATTTGAAGAGAGTGTATCGTATGAGAAAAAGTCAACAATCCTATTGAAAATTACCACAAATATAAAATTACATTCAAAATAAAAAATAAAAAGTCAAAAAACCTAACTTAGCTATAGCTCCTCAAAACTCAACACAAGTGTGCCAAACTTATAAAGATATCCATACCTTATGATACTATAGAAGGATAATAAATCCACAAAGTCTAACCTTGGATGTTAAAACCTAATAAAATTTACCAAAATAAAATGGGAATTTAGAAAGTAGAAATTTTTTGAAAGTACAAAATATTATATGATTATTTCAAAAAGAACATCATGATCTTAATGTTATGACATACAAGATTGAGCCTAAACAGTTATTTTCGTCAACCAACATGTCACCCAAACATTACATAAACCAAAGATAAAATTACTAGGAAAGACAACTATTTATACTTGTAATATGGTTTTATTATAATGATATTATAATCTCAACGAACATAATAGATCCATGAGAAAAGGTAACAAATATAAAAAAAGGAAGTAAAGTAAACAACTACAAAATTTTAATTTTTTCACCTAACAAGGCTCTATAACTAGCCAAGTAAAGCATTACTAAACTTCCTTGCTCACTTTCCACACTATTTATTCTTGCATGATAATATTCCTTAGTTATAAAAAAACTAAAAAACTAAGTCTCACTATAAGTTTCTCCACTAAAATAGAAAATGGTTGCACTTACTCTCATAGAAATCTCTCACAAGACCTACACCAAATAAAAGATTCGCATATATGGTGACAAAAGTAGACCCAGACATCGTGTTATAAAAATTATAGTGGAATTTAATATACTTAAAAGTCATCTATAAATAAATTTGTGTATCTTTTTCTTTTTTTTTGATAGGTAATGGGTCGAAGCCTAGATTAATTATTATTATTTGTTGAGATTAATTATTATTATTATGTGTTAAGTTCGAGTAGACTCGAACCCAAGACCTCTAAGATGAGAGGCTCACAACTTACCATTGTGTTGTAGGCTCTTGCCTAAATTTGTGTATCTTTAATATAAGAAGACCACACAAAATTTAAAATTCTATTGTTGATTCTACTGCAACTTCGTGCATAAAAAAACCTTCCCCAATAATATCAAGTTCAAGATCAAAATATATACATTTAGAGGGAGCTATTGGACTTCGTGAATGATGTTGGATGGGTCTAGATCATCCTCATATATATCTATAATTTCAGTATACCAACCTAGACAAGCTCTAAATATTTACAAAGGAATCCATTTGAAGGATGATAAGATTGTATGGGAAAGGGAAGGTTCCACCAAATAAATCAATTAAAAATAATGAGCTCACCAAGATAATAAATTCAATCAATAATTTTAAGATATTGGATGCAACAAATATAACCAATTTGGCAATTATATACAACACTTAATTATAAATTTGATTATATAAGAAAAGAAGAAGATCTACCACTGCAACATTGATTCATGAAGTGTATCAAATGGTTGTCAAAGGAAAAGATATTAATATTTTTGTGGTAGTTATGGAAATACATACTATATAATGTAGAGTACACCAGGAACTCTCATTATTAGTTTAGCTATGTAACCTTAATTATATACTTAACATTTTGTTTCATGAATGTATTACTAGATTTTATGAGCATTATATGAAATACAACTAGAATAGTTGTAGCATAAATAATAATCATGAAAAGTATTTTCAATTTGACACTTCATACATGAAAATATATTGAGGTTTCCTAAAATATCTTTAGCAAAAGATAGATAAAAACAAATGCATCTCTTATGATATAGTTCATAAGTACATAACATATTTTATCTTTTTAATGGATAGAGATAAGATTCTTTGATAGAAGTACTTAAAACTAGAGCACCTTGGATACCAAAGATATCATATGGAGTTACAAAATCATATATCAACTTATATGTTGTCACTTTTCTTTAGCTACTAAAAGACCAAGATGCAGGAAAAATTATAATCTTCAAAAATTTCATGAATAAGTTTTCTAAGAAGAAACTAGAAGAGCATATGGATAATAATTGAGAAAATTTTAGAGAAAAGTGCAGATTTCCTAATACCAAATTAGAATAATAGAGAACATCCATTTGATAGAGGTTCAAAAGACTTGACATAGGAACATCCCTTGTCACATCTATAATTTTCAAGTGAAGTAAAAATAGGGTGAAGAATAAATCAATCATCACAACACCAGAGAAAGAATCATTGATGGAAGAACCCTTGGAATAATTTTCACAATGAATGTGTATAATAAATAGAATAAAAAAGAGAAGATGACACAAAAAGACGCCCCCCCCTTAAGACGAAGAAAACAAAGAAGAAGAGAAATTAGTTTGACAATAATTGTAGATACTCATGAATGAGGATACCTTCTATAGTAAGCTATTTAGGAGAGGAGTTCTAGAACATACCCTATTTTTTATACAAGGAGTTAAGAGAACCTAATAGATCTATAGTATAATTATTTCTTATTAGATATATGGTTTCTTCCAACATATCATTGGAATCCTTAATCGACAAATTTTGATTGTCGCTAGTTTCCACACTATCAAAACAATAAAAAATAGGTCACATAATAAAAATGAAATTGAAGGAAGTAACAATTATGGAAATAGTAATCTCCTTGATCATGTCTCAAAAGAAAACAAAATTTGGATAAAAAATAAATGAGGGAACTCTAGTAGAAGTTTATATAGGATAAACTAATGTTGTTGAAGCCAAGCATTACAATCAATGTTCAATATGAAATCAAGGAAGCTATCAAAAAATATTATAAGGAGATACCTAAGGAAGAAGAAAAATATACAGCATTCTTCTTTATATCTTTGGAGAGACCATTCATTCCGCACGTCAGCAAGTCCCTTTGCAATTTGCACTACCTCTATATAGACCTTCCTTCTCTACTATAATCTCCCAATCGAATCCATAAAAGGCTTTCTTAGAATAAAAAGAAACCTCAACCTATATCTACCCCATAACTACTACAACTCAATTAGTTGGATCACAATTTAATTTCTCCATTATCACGCTACTATAAAATTATAATTTATGAGACATTTTCCACCAAATTGCCTGATAAGGCAATCTAAATAAACATGTTGAATATATATTCGTGGGAAAATATTATCAAGGATATCTAAAATAAATGTTCTTAAGTGCAAGGGGACTCTTTCAAATCCCCTACATGTCACAAATACAACTTAAGGTGGATGTGGTATGTTAGGATACATAACTACAAATTACAGCCATGACGAAAAAACATCAGTGTTGAACTAGAGAAGACCTAAATAGATGAATATAGACACAATTTTTATTAGATATCCACTTTATAACATTGAAGAATACAAGTGTTGTTAATGCCCTATGTCAATTCTTCTTTTTATGGTCAAATGTCATAACAAAAAGCAAAAATAGATCAATCAAATCAAGATTTGAATTCTCAAGGTAGAAATATATTATGACACACTCTAAAACATAGATAGAAAAAAGAGTACATATGGCGGCAATACACACATAGTACGATAATTTGAAGATAAAAAGGAATAGATATTTAACATAAATTTTACCAACTCTTAGAAGTTTTTAGTTTAATATTGGCGCATGTAATATGACTCATCACATGTGCACAAAAACTAGACCCCCACCAAAAACACCAAACTCTTAGTGCACCAACTACAAATTTTAGTAGATTGGAATAACACTTACATCAATCCTTAGGATATATATATATATATATATATATATATATATATATATATGTTCATCCTTGCAAATTAGCCTTGAGAAGGTTAGAATTGTGTTGAGACAATTTTTTTTAATGGGGACGATGTTAGCATAAATCTACTAGTAATAATGGTAAGGAAGAAGTCTAATAACAAACCATCATAAGGAGATTGTAAAACTGATAGCTAAAGAGACATATTTTGTAGAAGTATTAGATTATAAGGGATATGTCACACTACCTAAGAATTTATGTATAAAGTAGAATATTATGTACTAGAGTAAGAAAAGAGAAGATATAAAAGAGAATTAATAGATATGAATGTAAAAGAATATATATAAAATTCTAGATAAGTCTCGAGCTCCTATCATTTATCTCATTAATTTCTATACTTTTGAGAACCAAATATTGTGAAATTCAATGTACTGAACCTAAACATCCAAACTAGAACTTTAAACATATTCTACTCACTATAGTGATCTTAATCCACTTTGTGACTTTAACTATCGACTTGAGAGATTAGGAATACTTTTAAATACCTTTTCTTGGTTCCATTTTATTGTTATAAGAAGTGAGCACCTAGATCAAACCCTTAATAATGCTCAAGATTCAATACAACAATTAGACACTTAAAATGCACTTATTTTTTATCTATTTACTTCACTAAATCCAACAATGTGAAATTATTGATTACTCTTTCAAAGACTTAAGGTTTCAATGTAACATTCAATCAAGAGACACCTAGAATGAATTCAATGAATGTCTTCACATATTACCATGAAACATCAAATCATACAAGTATGTGCTTCGTTAGCTTTTGGCAAGAGGGGCAAAAGTGAGGAGTTTAGTAAATTTAAATAAATACATTTGACATTTTAGAAATTACTAATTATGCAATTCCTTAGAGTAAGAGAGCATACCCGAAGCTTGAGTTTGAATGAGAAGCATGCATCCCAGACATCCTTTGAAGTCATTTCCCATTTTAAAATCATAGCCTGGTCCAAGTATCCAACCGTCCAGCAGACGCACTCTGTCCCATTTCTCTAGAATGTTATGCTCCTTAATAATCTCCACCCCATCTCTGGCTTCGTCAAAAGTAGCCAGACGCCATCCAGGTGGAGTGCTGAAATAACTCCTTTCAACCCTCTGGAAAGGAATACTTACTATCTCCTCCATACCCTTACCACTTCTCAGCTCTCCTCTCTCAGCTAGATAGAAAACACTCTCAGATCTAACCTTCAAACTGTACAAGGAAAAAATATATACAAAATTAAATAGAAATAAAGAAAAATAAAATAAAATTCTTCTAATAATAGATATAACTGAGTATGATCTGAAATTCAATTAAAAAACATATACAATTTTATCTAAAACATATGACAAATTCTAATTCATAGACTAGAAAAATTATGCTAAATAGAAATATATTAAAGAAGCAGCCTCAACTGCTAAGTTGCAAATGCGATTATATGTAAGAAATAAATGAAAATTGTTTAACAAAAAGTAGATATAATACCTGGAGCATTCCTGCAGTGCTAAAACTTGTGACAACGGAACTACTATCTGTTCTCCACAAGTCGTTGCAAAAACTGGTAGAAGACATAGTAGAGAAATACAGTAAGCAGAGTTTCAAATTATGACATTCAAATGAGGGATGTTAACTGATTTTGAAGCTGTTCGATCATCATTTGTAAAGTATTGGCAACTTTAGTACCGTATATTTGTTGCTTTTGCCTTTGCTTTTGCTTGTCCAGCATTAATTTGGCAAGATGGAAAGAGAGAAAAGTAACCGATATAAAATACGAAGGAAGCACTTTTTATTAGGATTTGGAGATCGCAGTTTTATAACTTCGTGGAAAGGGTTTTAATTATCTCGTGCATGCCTTCGCTTAAGCTTTTGTATTGTCTTGATGTTGCTTAATTTTATGTCAATTCAATGGGTTTCATTATTTTTTCCTCCCATTTTCACTTAGTTTGTTATACTAAACTCACTAATTGCCAACTCCTGGATGGAATATAATAACATCAACCATTTACTTATGAGTTAATATAATGGTTGAATCATGTGAAAGATGAATATAAACATTATATTTAAAGACATATGTCATATAATTATTTGTTTTATTTGGTTGAGTTTTTAATAGTTGTGTCATTAAATTTGTTTTTCTTTTTCCATATACTTTTAATGCAAATTTGAATAATTTGATCATTGATATGATCTTGAAAAATGGCACTAGTCTTTTCAATTTATATTCTACAAGTTTTCTTATGTATTGTTAATAGATATCAATGATTTCTTATAAGTTTAAATATCTTTATAAAAATATAATTGACTATAATTTCTTAAAGAAAGTACTTAAGGAAATCATAATCTAAAAAAAAATTTATTGGATACAAATATTAGTCTTAAATAATTACTGGAATGTCAAATAAGTTAACTAGACTTTAAACAATTTACACATTATTCTATATCACTTTTAGGATTAGGTTTTAGCTCAAATAAAGTTAATCTAAAATCATATAACATAAATACCTTTATTAAGCATAATCAACATTTGACATAGAGATACTCAAAATAAGATATTTATTGCATTCTCCACCAAAACCAACTAGGTATAGTTATCACAAACCAAATAACTACTAACCAATAGCTTCATTCCTAATATAATAAGCAACCAAGACATAAAAAATAATTAGATGCAAATAAATCATTTCTAAAGTCCTTTTAACCCTAATATTAGTAACATTCAAAAGTGACATTTACCTAGCCATAACATTCTTTAGAGAAGGAAAATAAACCCATCAAATCCTATCAATGCTTCTTCTACCATGGTGAATTGAATCCTGATTATCAAACAAGATGGAGAAGGATTTGATGGCTCCCTAGACCCAACACGCTACTCTATGCATTTGCATGGAAAAAAATATTGTTTCACCTAGGACATTCCTTCAAGTGTTACAGAAACAAATCTTGATGAAATATAATCATCATTTCTTAAAAGGAATAGAAAATGCTAATTTTTCATCAAAATTATTTTTTATGGGTGTCTTGAACCTCAATGCATCTAATAATCCTAGCTAATCTTCAACCAAGGTAACTCGGACGATTAGTTAAAATTTGAAGAAAGAATATTGTCTAACACAACAACATTCTAAGAATGTCACATACTCTTCCTATGTCAGATTTAGAAACCATAAATTCTGTATTTATAAGATCAACAACAATCACATCTCACAATATATACCAACTATTTAACAAAATTGAAACCACTATTAATTAGCTTAATTATAAGACCTAAGCACCACACCCTATAGTAAAATTTGCCCATTTCTTAAACCACATTCCATACATTGTACAATTCAATACAAAACTCGCATATAGAAAGTTCACTATATTGGATAAAAGAACACACATACCACCATCTACACATATAAAGACAAGAATGATGAAAAAGAAAATTAAATTTGATTATGAATAGATAGATCCTCAAACTGCCAATACCAACTATGTTGAATCAAAGAACTCTAGCTTTAACACTTTGATAAAACTACTACTTTGATAAATGACATTCCACAGATTGTAGGCATTTAAATAAAAACTCACATGTAAGAGATTAAATATATATGATACAGAAAAAGTATGTAGTGTATCATTTCCCAGAGCCGCAATAACATTATACAATGATTAAATTGGCACTAGACGAATGAGAAAGAAAATGAAAGAGCCTCCTAATAATGTTAAAACTAAGGTGGCATACATCTTTAATTATGCTCTATGTGAATCCAAGACTAAAACATATATTTGAAAAAGCTCATGATTACAATGATGTTGATGTCAGTTTTGTACCACTACATAACATATAGCAAATGAATACTTGATAAAGCATACCAAACACTCAACCCTCTCTTGAAAATTAAATACTCATGAAGAACATGAGAAAACTCCAAGGTTCCTTACACCTATGGATACTAACTCAATTATATTAATGTGATTTGTTGGTTAATCATGTAGGCGGGCTTACGTTGTTCATTCAAAGATAACTTGGTGGTACTTCTTTTGCTTGACTTGCTCTTTTCTCCTTGATCACTTTCACTTTCAACTACTCCTACCACTAACTGCTTACTGCTCTACTACTACTCCTATGAATGAAGAAATTAGCAAATGGACAGGGATCCAATCTAATGAAAGCTTGCCAATAGCGCTACCTCCATAGATGCAATGATTCAAGGGGAATTGAACTAGATTACCACACAAGGCCTCCTAACAAGCCGCTAGGATGCTAGTGGCCTGGTATATAGATCCCTATCAAACATTCACTAACATCACCATACAACTAGTCATCTACTTTTACTATAACAACATGAAATGAAATCCTACTTTAATTTGAGAGATGAGAAGAAGCATGCAATACACCAAAATGATCATGTATATCCACCATGCAAACCACAACAATGAATAGAGAACAATTTTGATAGTATTTTGGCAACAATTCTCCAACATAACTCCCTTTACAAATGAGAACAAATGGCCTTATATAGAGGCTCAAAATTATGAGTGGCCAAGATTAAGGGGCAAAATCAAGGGCCAAGATTAAACCTTACAAACCTTAATTAGGGTTACCATCTTTCAACCAATTACATGAGGGCACCAACTTTGTGGGCCAATGAGAAAATTACAATAATTTGTCAACCAATGAGAACATAGGACACTTGGCATGATTTGATTGCATGCACATGAAATTGCCACCTCATCAACATTATCTTATAAATTTATTTAATCCTTGAGATGAGGTGAAGCCTTGGATGCTTCAGTTCGTCCTTAGAAACTTTCTCATCACCACCTAAACTTGCTTGTACTTGATGTCTTGACCTTGAAAGGGTGAGGTCTCTATGCACTTGAGGTAATCTTTCCTTGGCCTCGGTGGCTTGCCTAGATGTGAACCTTCTTGCAATTTGAGAGCCTTGCTCTTGGCCATCGCCTTGAAATCAAACTTGACCTCTTTCAATCTTTCATCTCGCTTTCCTCCTTCATTATCCTTGCCTTCCTTAACCTTCCTGGTCTTCTCTAACCTTCCCACTCAAATTTGGTTTGCATGCACCCCACTTTGCTTCAATACTCTTGGGTTCTAGGGGAACCTGCCTTAGCCATACCTACTGCAAGGCCCACAATTCACCCATTACTTGATTTGAAATAATCAATAAGTTCATCAATTTCCTCCTAGCTATTTAGTGAGTTCGTTCCTTCATCACCTAATTAAGCTATGTGGAGTTCATCTTACATCCGAAATTATGTGAATTGTTCATTAAGTCTATTTCTAATAGATAATTACAACTTAGTTTGTGTGTTGATCAATCTTATCATCCAAATTATGATTTCTTTGTTTGTATCAATTTGTAGTCCATTCTTATCTTTTCTCTTAATGTGATTGAATCTAATTACTAGTTGTCTTTGTTTGATTTGCAATGAAAGAAAACAACTAGCCAAGGAAAGAAAACACACAACTCCACTCCACAGAGCTCACCACCGAGGGCGGACTCCTAAACATGGAGGGCCAACCACATAAAAAAAAGTCCAAGTCCAAGTTCCTATTACATTGGTGTAATGTTCCAACACCTACATCTTGACCTTTAGAACTTTCCTACTTAGCCTATTACAACTTATCAACAAAATGCACGACCCTCTTGGGTGCTAGAACCTTCTCAAATCTAACCAAGCTAGCTTGCACGAATAGTCAAGCCTTGCCTAGCCTCAAATATCTTCAAATCTCTTCCAACTTGTAATGAAACCTGCTTCCTCGCTTGTACCTGCAATGAAAATATGGAATGGAGGGTGGGGGTGAAGCAGATGTAAGTCAAAGATGGAGATGGAGGGTGGAGCTATGAAAATGTGGAGGCAACCTATCTCCTTATCCTTCTTGGCCAAGGGGGAGGAGCTCTTCATCAACTTGTCTCTCAACTGTATCATGTTCACTGTGCCAATATTAGTGTCCCTCACTTGCTTCAATTTTGAGAAGGTGGTCTTGGCATCATGTCTTCGTTGTCTTACTTGGTATGCATTGCCCTTTGGCTCTTGCTTGCACTAGCATCCGCCATCCTAACCCTTATTTTTGCCCCTTCTTTCTACAGTGAGGTGGGACCCTCCAATCCTAGGGATGGAATAGCATATTTCTGCCTCTCCAATGCCTATCACACTACACTTATCTCTACCTCTCCGCCTAGGGATGGGACTACCACTTATTTCTGCCTCTTCGAAAACTTATGAGATGGACTACACTTATATCTCCCAACTTCGTTCCTAGGTTTGGGACTACCACTTATATCTCCTTTCTCCAAATCCTAAATGGAAACTACACTTATATCGCCCAACTTCAAGCCCTCGATGAGATGATGAGGTGATGGATGGATGATGCAAGCAAGAAAATAGGGAAAATGTACCAAGCATGAACAAGGAGAAAATATGCCTTTTGGACCAACCTTCACCCTCAAGCATGAAGATCCTCCTCTATACCAACAAATTCTCCTCCAAAGAAGAAGAAGACAACACCAAAAATGCACTCCTCCACCAAAAGAAGAAAATCAGCCCTTGCTAAATGTACTCCTTGCAAAATTTCACTCTTTTGCTGCTCCAAG
This sequence comes from Chamaecyparis obtusa, assembly GCA_027943335.1. Classification (NCBI taxonomy): domain Eukaryota; kingdom Viridiplantae; phylum Streptophyta; class Pinopsida; order Cupressales; family Cupressaceae; genus Chamaecyparis; species Chamaecyparis obtusa. The sequence continues at coordinate 69,254 of BSBK01002149.1, read as the reverse complement.
AGCTCCTCCTTGGTTGCCAAGAGACAAGTGAGAAATAAATGAGAAAATGAGGAGACAAGCCCTCCCTTTATACTAAATTTTTGCCTCTTCAAATAGGGTCGACCTGTATTGGAGGGAAAATAAAATTAATTAAAAATTTGCCAAAACAAAACATGAATTACATGAAATAAATCGTACAACTCTAGGGGATATTAAATTTATTTAATTCTAATTTAAAATTGGGCCAGCCCATTGCAAAAATGAAAATCTGTGCAATTGCATGTTAAATTTTTTTTATTTTTTATTTCTTTTTAAAAAAAATGAAATTGGGCCACTTGCATTGAATTGTGCAAAATCATGGGTTTAAATTAGCCAAATCCGAAATTATTATAGGCCCTAAAATTAAAAATTTGAAAAAAGGTCATTTAGGCCTCTAATATAGCTTTAAACCTTCTGCATTGTAGACCCAATAACTTACCTTGAATTTCACACCTTTTAGGCCTTAAAAGATATTGAATTTAACACACAAAGGGGCCCAATTAAAATTTCTAAATTACAAACACTTAGCTCAAAAATATGATTTTAATGCATTTAATCATGACAACCAAAATTAATTTTTTATTATTTTACAACCCAAAAATCATTTTGCAATTTAATTTCCATTTGGCAATTTAATTTTTTAATTTTTTTGCAATTTATTATCTCTAATTGGCAATTTAATTCAAATTTGACAATTTTAAATTTTCATTTTCACCACCAAAAATTTACAAGATTTTCCAAAAATAACTAAGTCCAATTTATTTTTTTGAAAATGTTCAAGTTATTCAATTACACCAATTTTTGAAATTTCATCTAAGTCCAAAATTTGCAATTTTGTCCCGCCAGATATTGTTCTAACATCGAAAAAAAAAATGTTCTCATTGAATTTCATTTTGCTTAAAGACAAAATCGACCGTTTAGGAAAACCAACGTTCCGCGCAAGGTGAAAACAAGCAATACCCTCCTAGGCATTTCGAAACATCCAAGGTGTCAAATGTTCATTTCAAAACCTCTGGATTGCCCAAAATTCGCTAAGGCATCCAAATACCTGAATCAAGGAAAATTGTCAAGGCTTGCTCAAAAATTGGGGGGTCCCCAAATTCTTTGGGGCGATGGTGTGAAAACCTCACAACAAATGATAAACATACGTGTTGTAGATAATGTCTCCACAATTTTTATTTTTTTTATGAATAGAGGTCTTTTCTATTAAATTAATATTAAAGCATTGTATTCACAAAAAAAGGGGTCGGGGGAAAAATCATCCCACGCAAGTCACACGGTAGCTAGGCCGGAAGCATACAACTATTAATTAAAAAAAAACCATAAAGAAAGAGGAACCCTCAAGTTGCAAGGGCAGTAGAAGAAGAGGGAGGAGGATCTTTGTCATTAGGGTTGCCCCAAACATTAGGCCCTGAGGTCTGGTCAAGAACTGACCAGCCATCTTCTAGATCCTCTTTCTCTAGTTCTCCTTCCTCCCGCCTGGGTGAGATAGCAAGCGTCAGGTGAGGGACTTTGTCAGAAGTGGCAAGAGGCCACGCAGGAACACTGACCAAGAGCTGAGAAGTACCAACAACAGTAGAAATAAGAAAGGAAGGCTAGTTGGCACCTGCATCCCTCTAAGGAGGAGAGGTGGAGCAGTGACACCATTGGCACGGAGTCCTGGAGTGCCTAGCAGAGGAACTCCAGTTGTGACGGCGGCCCCTAGGTGGCGTACGGTTAGCCGAGAGAGAGTTCGAAGGCACCCAAGCAACAGTACAAGGGGAATTGCCCAAGTGTTGGAACAACTATAAATGGGTGACCTCTAAGGCCACCTTGTCTACTTGCACCTGAATATGCATCATGACATTGTTACAAAGACAGGCCTTAGCATAAAGAGAGATATGAATATCCAGAGAACTATGAGAAAAGAGAACAACATTTAGTTCATTCCATAAAGTAAACAAGATCTCCAGCCTAAAAGTATGCCATATCTGGGTGTGTTGGGAACATATTTTGAGAGGATCACCAAGAAGTGCCATATGCCAAGAAAAAGGTTCAGGCTTAAAGGGAGTAAAGAGATCGTGAATCCAAATCCAATAATTCTTCTCACAATGACCACAAAAAGGGCATTTAGGATCAAGAACACCCAAATGTCGAAGTCGAGCTCCCAAAGGTAAGCCCTGGTAAAGCAAACACCAAGCAAAATGAGCAATCTTAGGCTCAGTGACAGAATCCCAAATAGTGTGAAATCACCAGCTCAAATTCTTCTGGGTAGAGGAAAGATGCCATCGCTGGTTGAGAGAATCAATCATGGGCAAATCGGGTGCAAGCCAAGAGTAGCCAAGCTTGGGCTTGTAACTGGTGAAGGGCATAGCAGGATACCATTTCCAGTCCTTCCACCAAGGTTTAACTGACTGAATTCCCAAGTTGTGTAGGAGGTGGGGCAAAATGGCCGAAACCAGCAAGTCATAAGTCTGACGATCTAGGCGGATGAGCCAGAACTGCACCCAGAGGTCATCCCAAGAATGAAGACTCATAGTGGCTCTGGAGAAATGATCTTTCAAGGTTTGTATGCCACATTTGTGAAAATGAAGATCACTAACACCCTGGTTTCTGGCAAGCAGAATCCCTTGCTGAGAAAATAAGGGGGACCACCAGATGTTCTATTGGTTGAGAGAAAGCCCATCTTAGAAACCATTCCTAGCCCAGCGAAGACAGGGCTTGATAGACTCCTAGGCTCTCCAAATACTTTTGGTGACAAAAGTGCACTGTATCTGTACAGGGTCCTTTATAAAAAGAAGGGTTTGAAATCTAATCCCCTTCCAGATAGGTTTGTGGAAAGGGTACCCAAGCAAAATGCAATGTCGAAGAAAAAATTTTCAGGCCTCATTGCCTGTGAGACACTACACAACCCATTTTGCACAAAGAGCTTACCCCTGTCTCTGGGTATCGAGCAAACTGAGGCCACCTAAGAATTTAGGAAGGCAATAGAAATCCCAGGCAACTCTGTGGAAGCCATGGTGGTCAATACCAGAGGCCCAAAGGAAATCACACAATAATTTCCCAACCTTCTTGTAAGAAGATTTTGAAGGAGCCCAACAAGAAGAATAGTACACATGCATGGCCGCCAGAATCTTTGAGCAGATCTGAAACTTTCCTGCAAGAGAGAGCGGCTTAGTGATCCAATAGGTAAGCTTTTTTTCAATTTTGGTAAGAACTGCATTCGATAGATCCGTAGGATGAGCTTGAAAAGCAAAGGGAATGCCCAAGGAACAAAAAATTTCCCCATGTTGAATCCTGGACCAACCAAACTAAGATAACCAAGGTGGCTCAGGAAGAGTAGATTATCTGTAGCAGAGGGTTTTATGCCATTGAAAGGCTAAACCAGAAGCCAAACAAAAAATGTTTACACACTGCAAGGTTGCCTTAATATTTTCTTCATCCTCTTCCTAAGTGAGGAAGGAATCATCAGTAAAATGGCCATTGACCAACTATTGAGAAGAATTAGGCAAGGAATTTCCCCGAACATGACCCATAGAAATGGAGTGCACAAGCATGTAGCCAAAACCTTCGGCTGCCAAGACATATAAGGCAAGAGCTAGAGGGCCTCCTTGCCGAATAGATCGAAAGAGCCCAAAAGTAGAAGATTGTCAGTCATTGATGATGATGTAGGCAGAGGCATCACTAAAGAGCATCTGCACAGATTGAAGAAATCAAGGCCCAAAGCCCAGAGTGTGAAGCATAGCAAGAATAAAAGGCCATTCAATGCGATCATAAGCTTTAGCAAAATCAATTTTAAGAAAGGGGGCTTTCTGGTGAGACTTACAAGCCCATCCCATTCCTTCCCAAACCACAATGATATTGTCAAGAATGAATCGAGACTTGATAAAGCCATTTTTCTCTGGTCTAACAAGCTGCGAAAGAATGTGTCAGAGTTTGAGTGCCAGTGCCTTGGCAATGATCTTGTAGGAGACATTGAGCAAGGAAATAGGCCGCCAATTGTAAATGTCCTCTGGGTCCCCAGCTTTGGGAATGAACTTGATATTACCCTGGTTAATGATGCCCCCAAGAGAATGGGAATGAAAAGCTTCAAGGTAGACCTGATGAAGATCAGGACCAATGGCATCTCAGAGGGCTTTGTAAAACTGACAAAGGAAGCCATCACATCCTAGGGCCTTATCATCAACCATAGCAAACACCACTACGTGAAGATCCTGCAAGGAAAGCAGATGATCACTGTAATACCCCAAAATTGGCACCTTGCAATTCTAATCAATTTTGGTGCATTCCTTCAAATTTCTACATCATTAAAGTCCTGTTGTACTAGGCAATTATGTCTCCTAATTGACTTTATTTGACTGATTGTTAAATGCAAAAGACCCTAAATTTGCATTAATCATACACTATATTTAATTCCTAATATTTGACATTTATTGGCTAAATAATCCCTATGATTAATTAATTTAATTCTAAAGTCCTAAGCGCTTTAATTAAATTAATTCCACCCCTTTAGCTAATACACATCAAAAGGATTTAATAATTCTTTAATTCTCTAAATGAAATATCCCGCTTGAATTTAATTATTCAAAAATAAATCGAAGAGTCACCCATATGTGGCAATATTTCATTTATTTTATTAAAGAATCCCTACGATTTGTTTCATCTCCCACCATGGAAATGAAGAGTCAGTCGTTTCTTTCCAAAAAACTCTTCATCCTTCTCCCAGGCTCTTCTATATTATGAACCTCTTTTTCTTTATTGAGGAGGGCAATTTTGAGAGCACTAAAACTATAGCGAATTTTTGTCTTACTTTCATATTTCTTAAGCTATTTTCTCATTACAATTTAGAGAAATTTTTATTTATTAGTATAATCTTACATCCTCATTTTAATCTAGTTTTGCTTACTATATGCTTAGTTTAATTCTCATTTTATTTCAAGCTTTAGATTAAAATCTGCATTCTCATATTTCTTTCAAGTTCTTGGCTTAATTTGTGCAATTATTCTTAGTTTAATTGTAATTCATTCTCTTTCTAGTATTCAAAAATCCTCCATTTTAGTATTGGTCTATGGTTGTTGGCTCTCGTTCTAAGATTAATTCAAACACACCATCTAAATAGGAGACAACAAGTCAATTCAATCGATATTGCAGGGTGAATAATTCATATTCATTGTCTTAATTTGTCCATTTGAGTAATGACCATGTCAAGGTCTATAATTCGAGGTCCATATTTAGGCATAAAAATTTTGGCACCCACCGTGGGGCAAAAAATTCATTTTTGGCCTCACTCTCGAAAGTTTTCTGACAAGCATTTAATGCTCTATCGTACGTCTGTACATCACTAAGTACGAAATCTCATGCGAGTTTTATGATAGTGTCACATGAAGTTTTTCTTTCAATAGCACTTTCTTGCTCAAAAAAGCACTATCTCGTGCTAGACCCTGCATTTCCTCGTGCGATGGCTTGTACTTCCTCACGCGAGTCATGCCACCAGTTTTTAAATTTTTCCAGTTTCTGCAATTTGTTTTTTGTGTTCTCTAATAGACAAAGACAAAAATTGCTAATGGTTTGCTTGCAGGATGATTGCTAAAGACTATTTTAAAACGTTGTGCTTGTTTACTGTTTTCATTCACATAGTATAACTAAGGCCTTGTTAAAATTTCTTAAGGGTCTTGATAGAAAAGTAGGGTAATAGGCTCTTTATTACATGAAAGTGATGCTTGTGGATGAATCCAAGACCCAAATGTTGCTAGCATGATGGATACCTCGGGAAGCAAGGAAAGGTAACGAACCTTTAGCACATTCACTTGTTAGGGGATTATGCTCTTCTCTCTTTAAGAGAATCAAAAACCCAAAAGCTTGTGGATTGGTTAAAGGAGAGTTAGTTCAGTGATGAATATGCTTGATGTGTTTGGGTAAGGTGAAGAGGTAGAGAAATATGCTCTTCTCTCTTTGAGAGAATCAGAAAATTTGACCGTTGGATCCAAGCCAAGTTTTTTGTCACCTTTAGAGGGCCTGCCAGAAGTTGAACCTCTAGGAACGACCCAAGTGAGTACACACCTATTGCCGGTGATTCCACCTCACTATAATAAGAAAGCTTTGTTGAGTCTAAAGACTCCAAGGCCATGTTGTAATACCCCAAAAATGGGCTATAGGTTCATTAACCTCCTACATCTTCAAATTGAACAAAATTGACATCGAAGTCCTAACCTGAAGGCACATCTGAACATCATCGAATCTTAATTGATTTTATCTTAAATTCTGCATTGGGGAATATTCCTAGCAATATTCCTAATTTATCTTAATTATCTTTAATTTAATGATTATTTGGTGATAAATCACATTTATCCTAAAGTTGATTAATTGAATCTGATAAATATTTAATTAATTGATTTAATTCTGCCACTTAATTATTTAATTGAATTTAATTATATTTATTCCTAAGTATTATTATTTAAATTTGACAATAAATCAAAATTCCTATCATCAATTGATTAAATTCTTATTTAATTAATTAAAGCAAGTTGTCATATTTAATGATATTATTTTTTAATAAAGTTTGATTAAATGATTGATTAACCCATAAATCAATTGTTTTATTTCAAAAATCAGTTAAGTTGAGAATAAATCACTTTATTTATTTATTAATTCATAATTATCCATGTGCACAATCAAAGAGCAGTTAAACTTCAAATTAGAAAATCAATGCAAGTTATTGACTTTTCAGAACTCAACATCATTTTTGAGTTTTAAAGTTGATCTAAACTTCTAATTTGAGTTAAAAAGCTATTTTTGCATGATTTGCATAAATTTTGTGAATTAATTATCTTTTATTTTTGACAACTCAAAAATCAACTTGAGTTTATCAAGAGTGATTTATGGCTTTTTTCCATGCACCTCCAAAGCCCTGGATTTCTATAAAATCAAGGCTCAGCTCTTCATATCTCATCTCATAATTTTGCAAGTTTACTCTATCAAAATCATCCACAAATTTGCATCCTCACGCTGTCGAATTGGAGACTGAAGAAATATCTTTGCGAATCCAAGCCATTGTGAGATCATTCTTGTTTTTGAGCATTGCATATCATTTAGAATTCATTGTTAGATCAATTCATAGCATATCAACTTCATCTAGCATAGATTCATATTAGTTTTTCATATCATTGTTAGTTTCATATCAGATTTCTCATCATTCTTTTTGCATCATAAAATCCCAAAAATATAGATTAATTTGCATTCATTACTTCATTGCTATCTTGCATTCAAATCCTTCATTTAGGTGTCGTCAAGGTCATTGATCTAGATTCCAATCTGAGAACATCATACTCACACCTATTAGAATGCAGTAAATCACCTGGTTAGTTTAGTTTTCAATTCATTGTAGATTTTGATTTTGCTAACCTCTAATGTTTACTGAAGTGTTGTGTCTATAGATTAGGTACAAAATTCACACACACATTTCTGGCGCCCACCGTGGGGCCCTGAAATGGGTTTCCAATTCAATTCTATCTTTTTCTTCTCGATTTGTGTGTAAAATTATGATTTTGAATTTTTTGTCTGTACAATTTTCGTACGAATTTCTGACAAAAGTTGTATCAGACTGAACTCACTGTTATATGATAGTCTATCAAATCGAGGATCGTATCAGACTGTACACACTGTCGTTAGAAAGTTCAACTATTGTTTCATCAGACACCTAGTGTTGTACGAGTTTCTGGACTGTCGTTTGGGAACAGACCCATTGTCGTACAAGTTTCTGTACCAGGTTTCAATTGTCATTTCATTTTTCAGGGCAGTTTGTCAGATTTGATTTTCAGATTTGGACTAACAGCTAATCTTAACAATTGAAATTCTCTATTTTTTATTGACTCCTGCTGGTTTTGATTGGAAAAAGTGCAAGAATTGCTAAAAATAGGTAAAAATCTACTAAGCGCATTGCGAGGAATTCAGGTAATCTTCTCAACTGATAAGACTTTGATTTTGGACTTAAAATGAACATCTCACGTGTCTAGCTTGAGTGACTTTTATCGCTTTCCTATCACAGACTTCATTTGGGCTATAAAAATGAACATACTTTACTTTCAACATCTTTGTTACACATAGTAATTAGGCCCCATGAACACTATTTGTGGATCTTGAGAGAGTGGTTTCCCAGTGAAACTCTTCTCAATGAAGGATCCCTTGTAGGTGGGGAGAATACTTTGAGAGTCTCACGTTCTACTAGATCGGTGGGTCTTCAACTTTTGATTGAGGCATTCTCTCTTCGGAGAGGTTGATAGATCACAAGGGGTTGACATCATAGATCTTTGTGAGATAATCTTAGTCTTAGTGTGTCGGATTTATCTGTCTGCTTTGTTTGGGTTAAAAGTGAAAAGGCTAGAGGATTATGCTCTACTCCCATTTTGGGTAGTATTAGAAACTCGGTTCCTTGAATTTGGAACCAGTCCCCATGTGGTATACTTTGTGAGTCATCTTTAGAGAGGGTTAACCATAGTGGACATTCCCTAAATTGGGCCAACCACATTGACGGAACCTCAAGCGGTAATAGCCATTTTCGTCGTGGTAGTGACATCCGTTGTATAAATGTCCTTATGGAAGAAATCTTCACAAGGTGTGGTTCATTGTGGGTTGTCAGATCTCCCTAGTAGCTCTTGATTGATTAAATTCTTGGACTGTGTCAAAACCTTGGTGTGCTGGGATTGGAGTTCACCCCTTTGGATCATAAAAGTTGCAGAGAACGACCATTACTAAAAACCCTAGAGAGGCCAAATTTTCATTTTTTAGGAATATGTGCAAGGTTGCTTTTTCCTTGTTCATTGTTTTCAGTCGTGCTTGAAATCACTTGCTTGCTATTCTACATGCTTGTTTATTTACTTGGCTACTACAAATGAACAAATCTGGTCTAATCTTCAAATCTGGATAGTACTATTTGCAAACAATCCAAAATTGAAAACCCTAAATTTGCAAAATTTGAAGTGAAATTCCTTTCTGGAGTCAAAAGTCATCTCAAGAGGTCAGAAAGTCGTGCGAGTTTTTCCAAATGTCATTTTAGAACTACCCAACTGTCGTATGATAAAGAACCCAGTGTCGTACGAGTCTTTCTACCAGTTAAATTCAAAAAGTCAAATCCTGTTAGCAACTGTCGTGCGAGTTTTTGCAACTATCATACGAGTTTGTCAACTATCGTTTCATAGCCTACCCACTGTCGTATGAGCCTCTAGAAAGTTGTTTGGGAAATTTTTGAAAAGTTGTTAGAAAATTGTCAGAATTGCCAGATACTTATCTTTTCTTGCCTAGTTCCAGAATCTGTCAAACAAATCACTGTGTCAGGAACAGAGCAGTAGCCATTGAGAATTAGTATACATGTCTCACAAAATCAGTACACATGAGGAAGAAACTCTAATCACCACTATGATGAAATAGATGCATGTTATGCAAGTCAAGCTTAACAAACTTGAGAAAGAAAAGGAACCTAAAGAGTTCTCCATGGAAGCTCTATGCCCTTTTCCATTTGATAAAGACTTGTACATGTCACCATGCCCCCGGATAGAATTTGAGCAATATGATAACCCTTATGATACCTCTTCTACAGAGAGTGACATGCCCATCTTTGAAGACTATGATGACTATGATGATAGATAATGTAATGATACCTATGACACCTCTGTTCCTAACAATCCTCCTCATCGTGTGTTCCTGCTTACTACAAATGGGCCATCACATTGGATAGATCGTGAGGGTGATCCATATGATTCTGATTTTGAAAGAGACTTTGATGACTTCTATGAACAATACCTAGATGACACGTCTACTTCACTTGAGGAAGAGAAACTTTTTCGTACTGATTACAAAAGTAAATACTATAAGAATCTCTCCTCTAAGAACTCTCAGGCTGAAAATAAAGATTACACTCTCAAGCAAGATCATGTTAATGTTGGACCTTTGTCTTGTGATGGTTCCCTTCCATCCCCTACTTCCTCCAATACCCATACATTTCCTAAAACTTCCAAGCCTATTAAATCTTTCACAAGTCCTTCATCCACCAAAGGTCCTAATACTTTTCATACAATTCCCTATAGTTATCCTCAAGGGCTACCTCTTAAAGAAACTCAAGCTAACCTTCACTTGGCTGCAAATACTTTTAATAATGCTAAACCTAAAGAGCCTAAGCCTTCATATGCTATAATTCCTACTTCAGCTAGTCCTCCACCAACTCTTAAAAAGTCTTCCATACAATCCCAACATGCTTCGTTGTTCTTAGAAGTGGCTCCATGTCAAGAGGACTCCAGACATGATAAAGAAAAGAACATAAAGAGAGATCAAGATCAAGAACCCTCCATGTCGTCCACTCTTTTTCTTGATGTCTCTTATCCACCTCAGGGTTCTTTTGATCCTGCACACCCTTTTCCATGCATTCCACCATGTCTTAAGTCTTCTCGTAAGCAAGATCAAGCTACTACTTACACTATTGAGCTTATTGACAATCAAAATAACCTTACTACACTTACGCTTTCCAAAGATGATACTTCCATTAAGGTTGGTAAAAATGGTGTTGTTACTTCCAATGTTAAGCCTATTGAAAATCAAGAAAAAAATTATGAGCTTATGCTATCCAAAGATCCTTGTCAAGATCAAAGTATTCCATCTTCTTGTTCTACCACTCCATGTTCGCTTCCACTTTCTACTCTTCCTAAGTCTTTGCAAGCTCTAAACAACTCTATCAAAGACGGTGCTCATATTCAAGATGTTCACAATCCTATTGAAAATCCTAATGCTCACTCTAAAGATGCTGATATCCTTGGTTGTCATATAGATGTTGATGAACTTATTGATTATCCTTTTATGTCTTCCACATCCATCCTTGGACCTCTTCCACCACTACAAAGGGCTTCACATCTGCCTTCGATCTTGGGTCCTTATGTCCCTTCACTTTCCCCTCCTAACTCTCCTAATTCGCCATCCATCTTGGGTCCTTACATACCTCCATCTCCCATCTTTCCTCAAGATCAACATAGATGCATACCCTTGAATCCTTTTCATCCACCCACCCATCTAAACCAATCATATCCTCCTTCTTCCACAAGTTCCAAGTTCTTTGGAAGTAACTTGAATGCTCAATACAAGAAAAAGAAGCAATATACGAATCCATCAAAAAGAGAAGATCGCCATGTCTCCTCTAAACGACATGGAGGCATAAAGTCAAAATAAATATCTAAGAAAAAAACTACAAGACAAGTATGGGTTCCAAAATCTATCATTAAAGATATTCTCTCTAGATCATCAAAAAGAAATGAAAAGCCTACGGCTATATGGATTCCAAAGTCTCTCTTGAAAGAGTCTGGTGTTGAGTAAAAAGTGAAGTTGATACTAAAGCTTCCAAAGACTTCCACTTCATCTTCTTCCAAAAATATTCTTTCATTCCATGTGCCTAAACCACAACCTCTGCTATCCATTCACCATATTCTTTCATGTATTCCTTCATTCACATTTCCTCCATCCTCTTGCCACCCTTCAAGGTGTGTGTTGATGTTGATCTTGCCTTCCTTTCCATCTACCCTTTCATAATCCTTCCATTCATTATCCTTCTACCTTCTATCCTTTTTCCTTATTTTCCTATTCCTCTTATCTTCCAACCTCACTCGCTTTACATAAAACCCTATCCTCCATTTTTCTCTTCCATTTTCCTTTCTCTATCAGCATCTTTGGGCATATCATTTTGAATCCTTGGCATATCATGGTTTATCTTTTCAAGGAGCATTATCTAAAAAGCTTGCCTTCTTCTTCAAAAAAAAAAAAAAAAGAGTAAAACACGGTGCTATGAAGCCTCTTGACATGTCTACTCCTTTAGACTACATCCTTTCCATCTTTGGCATTACAATTTTGTGATTTATCATATGTTGGCCTTTCATTGCTTGTCCAAATATGCTTTACATGACAATTTTTCCTTAGCTTGGGTATTCTTGAGGAGTTTTCCCTTGAGGATTTCTTTCCTTCATTCTCTTGTCTTCCATCTCTTCCACCAGCTTGCCAATCCCTCTTGTTCTCCACCTTGCTAGACATTGGGACTACATGATATGATCTTACTTGGGAGTTTGAAATGGAGAAAGATGCAATAAAGTATACAAAGAATTGTCAAAAGTGTCAAGTGCATGGTAACTTGATTCATGCTCTGGGGAGAGATCTAATTCCCTTTACTACACAATGGCCTTTTCACCAATAGGCATTTCATCTTATAGGATCCATACATCCTCATTCTTCTAATGGGCATATCCATATAATCACAGCTACAGATTATTTTACAAAATGGGTAGAAGTAGTTCCCTTAACACAAGCAACTAGGAAACAAATATCTATGTTCATCTTGAACTATATCATATGCAGATATGGGATCCCTCATTCCATAGTCACAGATAACGGTGGACAATTCAAGAATAAAGACCTAGATGATTTATGTGCTAAATTCAAGATTACACAACATTGGTCTTCTATTTACTATCCTTAAGGGAATGGACAAGCTGAGGCTTCAAAAATGAATCTATTGAAAATCTTGCACTGTACAGTTAATAAGATAGCGAGAGACTAGCATCTCATGATCAATCCAGCTTTCTAGGCCTTCAGAACAAGTATCAGAATGCCCACTGGGGCTACTCCATTCACTTTAGTTTATGGGTCTGAAGCAGTACTACCTATTGAGGTTGAAATCCGATCACTAAGAATCAGAATGCATGGTCTAGTAACTGATGATGACTACAGAGTGTCTAGGTTGCAAGAACTTGAACTACTAGATGAGCGCAGACAAGCAGCGTATGATCATCACAGAGTGTATCAGAAAAGAATGTCTAGAGGCTACAACAAGAAAGTCAGACACAGAGAATTTCAGGTTGGCGATCTATTCTTGAGAGAAAATCCTAAAAATCAATCACATAGAAAGCGCAAGGGGAAGTTTGAACACAACTGCCTGCGTCCCTTTGTTATCAGTGCTACTTTTGGCTTTGGTGCCTATCAACTCTCAATGACTAAAAGAGAACAGCTCCGAGAACCAATCAACGTTCTCCATCTGAAGAAATTATACGCTTAAGTCATTCGGTGTTTGGTAAAATGTCCTAAAAAAATTATAAAAATCTGAAAAAATCCTGAAAAAATGAACATCTTGGTGAAAACCTAGCAATAGGCACCTTGGTGATGCACAAAAAAAAAATACAAAATATAAAAAATACAAAAAAAATTTGAAAAATGAAAAATACAAAAAAATGAGAAAAAGAAAAAGTGCCTTGGTGAAAACTTGGAAACAGGCGCCTTGGTAGCAAAAATAGAATCTCTGCCAAGATGGTGAAAACTCGACAAACGGGTGCCACTTGTTCAAAAATGCTCCATCTATCAGCGCAATCTTGGTCTTTTCCAGCTTTCAGTCTTGCTTTAGTTTGTACATATCTCCTAGTTTGTTTACGCATTCTTGTTTTCAATAAGTCAGTTTGTACATCAACCGGCTCAAGCGTCTGTATCCTATCAATGTTAACACTTGGGGGCAATCAATGTCATATCCTATGGTCTCTAGTCTATCTTAGACATGTCATATCCAGTCAAAGTCCTTTGAAGCTTCATTTGAGTCAGTCAATTAGTCTTGTCTCCAGAAAGGATTTTGCATCTACAACAACACAATCAACCATCAAATTGAAGACAATCTATGCTTTTTCATGCTTTTATCTCCTTCTATGCTTGTGGATTCACATTGAGATTTTTGCATATTGTGTCCCTTCGAGCTCTTCGATGATGTCCTTTATAGGATTTAGAGAGTGACGACTAGGGGCATAATCTTTTCTTTGTCTTCTGCTTGTATGTGAAAATCTAACAACTTTGGAAATTTTGGATTGATATGGTGTCTGAATGTAAGAGCCTCTATCTCGAATTGGATGGCCATGCGTACCTCGACCATTGATACCCAAAAAATTCAAGGAAGTTTGATCTAAATATTGTCTTTTTGAGTGAGTTCTTTCTCCTACTGTGAAACACGATCTTGCCTAAGGATGTGAACTATAAAAGGTCAATACAGGTAATTCACACTGGATTTAGAATTATCTCTTGATTGTTTGATGTATTTGTAATGCAAGGCATATTCTGGTCATCAGGACATTCATGTTTTGATGCTTATACAAATTGCTATATCAAAATGGGCATGATATTCAAGTCATCCTGGCGTTTGTGCCTTGGTGCTTATATCTAATCCGACATTCTGAAAATAAAATCAATATTCATATGTCCATGACTATTTGACCAGTGGGTGTTGTATTGATTCTTGCGCATACAAATTGATATTCATATGTCTATGGTTTCATAGCTAGTGGGCATTGTATTGATTTATGTGGTTACCTAAAAGTTCCAACAAATCGACACATGATCAGTGACTAGGTCCTAGGTCTTAGGTTGCATTTCATTTTGCATGTCTCTTTGCATTTTGCACTTTGCATGATCTCACAAATGTTTGGAAAAACTTCAAAACTTAAATGATTCTTCAATCTACTATTCAAATCTAACAAGAGCTTAATCATACATGAAGGTTCCTCCAATGAAACAGCAAGTAGAATCCTTTTTCGGGATCAAAATCAAAATTTGAGATCATTCATATTATTAACTACTTGCATAATCAACCTTCAATCATCAAAGAAATCCAAAATTCAACTTAACTGATTATTTTACATCAAACTATTGAAATTTCAACTTGGTCAACTATGGTCAACTCATGGTCAAACTTAGTCAAACTTGGTCTCTAGGACCTCTAAATGATGCATAATGCATTCCCGAACATGTATAACCATTTCTCAAATCAATTAACATGCTTCTAAACTATAACGCTGACTTTTCTTGTCAGATTTCATTTTAAATCCCAAAGGGGGCATGGTATTACACATCATTCAAGTCTGTAAATCAAATCTTTCCACAATAATCAAGACAACAACCACATCTAGTTGTTGATTCATCAAAAGTCCTCATCGCTTGGGGCAAATCTATCATCGCTTGGGGCATATCAAATTCATCAAGATCCATATCAATCTGGTATTCTATTAATCTTGTAAACTGTATCAGCTTTTCGCAATCATCGATTCATTAGTGTTCTTTCCTTGGTTCTTGGGTAACTGAAGGGTTCAGATGTGATACCAATGTGGTTCTTCTAAGACAATCAAGTTTGGAATCGGTCACTCACTTCTTCGCAATCATAAGGTTCAGAATCAGGCATTTTGATGCTTTTGTTTCATTGGTTCATCCTTGTTATAGTTAACATTATCTTTGGTCATTCAGGACCTAATATCTTCAAATCTTTCAATCATCCTATATTTCGAATCAATTTCATATCAAACACAGATTGTCTTTGAACCACTATGCTTCGCACAGTAATTCAAAGAGGGGCAAAATGTAATACCCCAAAAATGGGCTATAGGTTCATTAACCTCCTACATCTTCAAATCGAACAAAATCGACATCGAAGTCCTAACCTAAAGGCACATCTGAACATCATCGAATCTTAATTGATTTTATCTTAAATTCTGCATCGGGGAATATTCCTAGCAATATTTCTAATTTATCTTAATTATCTTTAATTTAATGATTATTTGGTGATAAATCACATTTATCCTAAAGTTGATTAATTGAATATGATAAATATTTAATTAATTGATTTAATTTTGTAACTTAATTATTCAATTGAATTTAATTATGTTTATTCCTAGGTATTATTATTTAAATTTGACAATAAATCAAAATTCCTATCATCAATTGATTAAATTCTTATTTAATTAATTAAAGCAAGCTGTCATATTTAATGATATTATTTTTGAATAAAGTTTGATTAAATGATTGATTAACCCATAAATCAATTGTTTTATTTCAAAAATCAATTAAGTTGAGAATAAATCACTTTATTTATTTATTAATTCATAATTATCCATGTGCACAATCAAAGAGCAGTTAAACTCCAAATTAGAAAATCAATGCAAGTTATTGACTTTTAATTTGAGTTAAAAAAATATTTTTGCATGATTTGCATAATTTTTGTGAATTAATTATCTTTTATTTTTGACAACTCAAAAATCAACCTGAGTTTATCAAGAGTGATTTATGGTTTTTTTCCATGCACCTCCAAAGCCCTGGATTTCTATAAAATCAAGGCTCAGCTCTTCATATCTCATCTCATAATTTTGCAAGTTTACTCTGTCAAAATCATCCAAAAATTTGCATCCTCACGCTGTCGAATTGGAGACTGAAGAAATATCTTTGCGAATCCAAGCCATTGTGAGATCATTCTTGTTTTTGAGCATTGCATATCATTTAGAATTCATTGTTAGATCAATTCATAGCATATCAACTTCATCTAGCATAGATTCATATTAGTTTTTCATATCATTGTTAGTTTCATATCAGATTTCTCATCATTCTTATTGCATCATAAAATCCCAAAAATATAGATTAATTTGAATTTATTAATTCATTGCTATCTTGCATTCAAATCTTTCATTTAGGTGTCGTCAAGGTCATTGATCTCGATTCCAATCCGAGAACATCATACTCACACCTATTAGAAGGCAATAAATCGCCTGGTTAGTTTAGCTTTTAATTCATTGCAGATTTTGATTTTGCTAACCTCTAATGTTTTACTGAAGTGTTGTGTCTACAGATTAGGTACAAAATTCACACACACACATGTTAGCTTCTTTCTCTTGATTTCGACTATCATCTTGAGAAAGCTATGTCTGTTGTACTGAGTGGTGCCGCTCCTAGCCCTGCTTGCGGGGGTGTATGACTTTCAGGTGTCAGTGTGGTTGCGAGGCCCTTGCCTTGTATCAAGGGAAATAGAGGTTAGTGTGAATGGAAGCCCACTAAAAACCTTTTTAGTTAGTTACCTACCCGGATCACCTCTAAAAGGAGACATAATCTTTACGCAAGGAGGGGGAAGAATCTCTCTCATAGATTCTCACCATAGGCATGCACCTAGACGTTTGAAGGTGGTATATGACATTGGCCCCTACTTTAAGGGTAACCTTTGAACATATATTATTGAGTCCTTGGAAACATCAAAAACATGGCGCCCTCTAGGGGGTGACACGGTTGTGTGAGGTGAAAGCATGCACGTAAGCTGTGAGGCACGTATTTTGTCTTCTCACCATTTTTTTTGTAGGGATAACTAAGTGCTTTTTTTTGAGTCTCAAATTGTCCATACATGATTAAACTTGTCAAAGACTCCCATTATTCTGCCAAGGTGCTTTGTCCTTGATAGAACCATTTATGACTACTGCTTGTGTCACTATTGCTTGGTTCAAAATTCTATGCTTGTAAAAGAGTGCTTGAAACCCTCAAACTGAGATTGCTGATTCAAATTATCTGAAACCTGTCCTAAAACTAGAGATTCTATCAAAGAACAGTTCACACTGTGTCTCGAAAACCTGATTTTACCTCAAAAACTATGTTAACCCTGTCAAACCCTGGTCTTTTCCCACGTGATCTTTCAAGAAACTGTGCATTTCCTCGCATGAGATAACATTCTTTCGCACGTAGTTTACCATTTCCTCGTGTGAACCAACACTTCCTCACATGAGATTGTTGCCTGATACCCAAAACAATGAGCTATTTCCCATTGACTGATTGATTTTCTGCCTGATCTAATTTTTGCCTGGGATCTATCTGTTTATTTTCATGTCATCCACTGCCTGAAACCGAGTGTCTCAAGTTGAGAACCGACTAATTACTTCTTAAACTTGTATTGTCTCTCCATTATTTGTCCTATCTTATTGTGCTTTTGTACCTTGAGATGCGATAGTCACATCTCGACTGTTCTAGCCACACTCTTGACGATTCGTGTTGAGTGCATTTCACATCTTGGTTGTTCTCGCCTTACTCTCTTTTTTTTGCTATCCTAGAGACAGAGTTCTAGCATAATCCCAAGTCCTCTCTCATCACCTAATCTTTGTCTATGGTTGTTATGACTAGAAGCGACAACACATTCCCTATATGTGGTATCAGACAAGGTAGAGGTAGATCTTGCAATCAAGGAAGAGGCTATTCCGAACCTATTATCGAGCCTATTGTCCAACCAGAGTGTCAAGAGGGATCCTCAACTTCCTCCTCATCGAGAATCTTTGGAGAAAGTCCTTCTCAATCCCCACCTCCTATCATTCGACCTAGGGTCAGACATTCATTCTATATAGACCTCAGTCCAGATCGGAAACCACTATTCCTGCAGTGTTATAATCCCTTGTTTCAAAGACAACCTGAATTATTATTTCATGAACAAAATAGTCCATTATTCCAAGATCAACAAAAATCTGAAAGGACACTTTCTAGGGTCCATCCTATTGACCCTTTTAAGCCTATCGATCCTTTTGAACCTATCGATCCTATCGAATCAACTATCACAAACACTCCTAAATTTTTGCATGCTGCCCAATCTCACACCAACAAGATGGAAACTCCATTCCACATGGGTCAATACAACAAAGGTCATGACCAATCTCTAAATGACCAAGGTTATGATCAATCTTGAAATGACCAGCATCAAGGTTGATCTCACCATGTCAAGAATCATGACCAAGACCAAGATGACCAGCAACAATATCAAGCCCCAAGCATTTTTGAGATTCTTGGCAATGACGAGGAGGAGATAACTCAAAATGACATAAATACCGCAAAAGCTAATAAGAGTCTTCTCAAAATGATGGAAATCCTCCTTTTAGAGGAAAATGAGAAATATTTTCTCAATCTGGCCAGACAAGGGGCCAAGTTACACCCATACTTCAATATGGAGACACTTGTGGCCAGAGAAGAAGAGACTAAGACTGCTAAATTGCAGAACATGGTCTAAAACATGCAGGACCAAATTACCCAACTTATGAAGGATAAGGACAAACCACCACAATAGTTCACACTGGAGACCATCTGTCCTTTCCCCTTCGATAAGAGTCTTCGCATGCCTCCTTTTCCAAGAGGAGTCGAACTTCCTAAATATGATAAATACTTGTGTACTACTGATCCCCAAGATCACTTAAGGGAGTTTCACGCCCTATCTATGGAATTCATGCATGACCAAACTTATCTTATGCGGCTCTTTCCTTGCACCTTGGGTGGGTCAGCCATGGAGTGGTTCTCTTGACTCCCCTCCGACATCAAGTCCTTTGAAGAGATTGCTAATCTATTTCTCTAGCATTATTCGCACAATATCCAACATCTAGTTGGTATTCGAGATCTTTACAATATGAAGCAATGACAAGGGGATCCTTTCTTATCATTTCTCTAGAGATGGAGACAACTCTGCACTAAATATCCTCGTAAACTATCTGAGTCCAAAAAACTCGACATCTTTTTGGACAATCTCGTCCCTAATTTTGGATATCAAGTGCAATTACAAGGTCCCCTAACTTTTGATAGTATGATTAAGCAAGTTGTGCGAATAGAAGCCTTTATGGTCAAGAAAGGAGAGTTGACCTTGAATAAGGATAACAAACAGGGGTCTTCCTCCTTGAACAAAGACAAAGGTAAGTCTATCAACAAAAATAGAGATTTTGTAAATGATGGGGTCATTGACAATGTGACCCAAAAACCTTCGAAGCCCATTTCTAATCTTACCTCTTGTATATAGGCGGTCAAAGCCACTGAAAAGGAAGCAACAGATACTCAACCACCTTCAAGATTTGCTATAAACAAACCTTGGGCCCCTCAACCTAAGTGTGAGTTCACTTCCTTGGGAGAACCCCTCAATGTGGTTTATAAGAATCTTGTGCAAAATCAGATACTCGCTCCTTTGGATAATTTGACACTCTATGATCCACAATCGTGACCTCATTGGTGGAATAACAATGCATACTATGATTATCACCAAAACTAGGGTCATAAGACTTCTACTTGTCTCCAACTGCGACATAAGATCCAATATCTGATTGACAATGGTGACATTGTTGTAGACAATCATAACAAGAATTCAGATCATTAGGCATTCAAGGATCCCTTTCCTCCTCACGAGAAGGGTGAATCTTCCAAGACCAAAAATACCAATGCTAAGGTTAATTACATGTACAACGCTAATGATAATGTCATTAATATGATTGAAGTTATTGAGATTGAATACTGTGATGTTATCACTATCAAGAGGAATGAGGATACTCCAAGACCCAAGACTTCATTTGTCTTTCAGGGCCCTACATCTTATTTTCCGAATCAGAATCATCCCAAGCTTGTGGGAATGTTGTTACCCAATCCCGAGCGAAGATTACTCTTAAGGGGCTCGATCCTCCTGCATCTGTGCCAAAGAAACCTGTGGATAAACCTCTTATTGCTCCTCCCAACATGATTACAAAATCGGTCCCTACACCTAGTACCACTAATTATAGCATCTTGGACCAACTACAATGTACCAATGCTCAAATCACTATCTTTGAGTTGTTGAAGATCTCACCTGCTCATAGGGAGATTCTGGATAAAGCCCTCACTGAGGTGAATGTCCCAAAAGATTTGGATCTTGATTAGTTTCAATCCATGGTGGGTCACTTGACCTCACCTCACTATCTATCCTTCTCTGAAGAAGATGACCATTCGCTAAGCCATCCCCATAATGCTCCCTTGCACATTGAAGTTATGATTGGTCAAAAGTGTGTTTGTCGCATTCTTATTGACAATGGTGTTGGTCTCAATATCTGCTCTGCTAACCTACTTACCCAATTAGGCTATGATGAGGATTGCATAGATTCCCAAAAGAAAATTACTATCAAGGCATATGATGAAGAGGCAAGAAAATCCAAAGGTCTAGTCGTGTTGCCCAACCAAAATGGACCTATTGAAAGAAATGTCACATGTCAAGTTCTAAATATTCCTCTAGCATACAATATACTGTTGGGAAGACCACAAATCTATGAAATGCAGGTGGTCCCATCTACATACCATCAATGCATCAAATTCTCATTCCATGGAGCGAAAGTAATTGTGCCTGCCAATACCAACTATTCTTGCAATACACTCACCCGGTCTGTAGACTGTTTCATCCTAGCTAATAGAGAGTCTACTAAATTCTATGATGCTAAGCTCAAAGAAATGGAACAGACTCTGAAACTTAAAGATACAGACATGGGAGGATATCAAATTGAACCAGTATTGTCATTAGCAGCTCTCCCTCCATCTCCGTGTTCCTACGGGAGACCAACTGAGAGCAATGGACCTTCTGATGACTCTCCTCAAATAGTATATGATGGTGCTTTTGTAAGGGCCACAACGCTATTAGAAGATGAGGATGAAGAAAGGGCTATTACAGCTTGGATTTACAGAGAAAAGGATACATCTGAAATAGTCACTCCAGCTCAAGACTTAGATCAAGAGCCATACAGTGAAGCCTTCAAAATCATGAAGCACTTTGGTTACAAAGGGAGTGGTCCTATAGGGATGAACGATAATGGTTTGCTAAAACCAATTGAGGCTACAGGTCACCGGACAAAAGATACTACTGGTTTAGGTTTCAAGAAGATCTCATTTCATCTAGGGATAAACAAATTTGTACCAGAACCATAACCTCAGCCAAATCCTGAAGATACTACTCCAATAAAAAATCTAGAAGACAGCTCTGATGAGGACATATTTCCCTATCCTATTCCTCTAGATCTTGCCACATTCTTTGAAGAACCAGATGATCCTATTATACCTGTCAATTAAGTGGAAGCTGAAAGTGATTCTGATGATACTACCTCAATTACCCCATTGACATATGAGCAGTGGATGGAAATGCAAATTGGCAATCCTAGTTTTCAGGGTGAATAGTACATACCACTATCCTTCCAAGAGTGGCTTGAACAAAATCAGCAAACTGTCAGTACTACAAAAGATGAACATGAATCAGATGGTACAACAAGTGCTGATGGGATTCCTCTATCAAGCATCACTGACTCACATGAGGATGGGTATGGTTCTCTGTCTAATGCAGCTAACGTCAAAGATGTAGACATGGTGCATACATTTGAAAACCCTCTCAAAGAAGGTGAAGGGTCTAGTGTTAGGATGCATGAATTAGACGCCATCGGTGTTGACTTGTCCTCTACTTCTGAAGTAAGGTCTCATAGGGATTCGAGCACACCTCTAGATGAGATCACTCTAGGTCTTGACTTGCTAGTCTGTACTTTTGATGATTATACCATGAACGCAAGTGAACAAGCCACTTCTCTCTCACTCAAAAATCCTGAGCTGATAAACTGGAACTCCTCCTCCTCATCCAATGAAGTCCTAACGTTCCAAAATGATTATGCTCTTTCCTGTTACCTCAACGCGATCGAACCTATAATGTCCTCCACCAGTGAAGGCAGTGTCAGCATGACAGAGGCTGATATCAAGTATCTTAGTCACAAAATTAAAAGAAGAAAAAATAGGCTCTCTGATGGTGAAAACCACATTGTGGCAGTGTCAGAGCCTAAAAAAGTAAAAATAAAAGATGTATCCGAGGGTGAAAACCTCTCTGAGGCACCCAAGGATGAGATACTTGATACACTTCCAAGCCATTTTCAAGAAAGATCATTAGTTTTGATTGAACCGACTCAACCAATGAATTTGGGTATGGAGGCTGCACCACAAATCATTCATTTGGCACAGTCACTATCTGTAGAAGAGAAAGAAGAGTTCACTAGTTTCTTTTGAAGTAAGAAAATCAATTTTGCATGGACTTACTCTGATATGCCTAGATTGGATCCCAATCTAATCATGCATCATCTATCTATTGCACCAAATGTCAAACCTATCAAACAAAAGCTTTGAAAGATGCATCCACATGTGGCACTTTTAGTTAAGGCTGAATTAGAAAAACTTCTCAAGCCTAGTTTCATCAAAGCCGTTAACTATGCAGAGTGGATCTCTAATATTATTCTAGTCACCAAGCATGATAAATCTATTCGAGTCTGTACAGACTTCCGAGACTTGAATAAAGCATGCCCCAAAGATGACTTTCCATTACCCAATATTGACATAATTGTGGATATGACAACAGGCTATGAAATGTATTCTCTAATGGACGGTTTCTCTGGTTACAATCAGATAAAGATCACGCCAAAAGATCAAGAAAAGAGTGCTTTCACATGTGCTTGGTGGACTTTTTGTTGGAATGTCATACCCTTCAGACTGAAAAATGCTGGAGCCACATATCAAAGAGCTGTCACTACCATTTTTCATGATATGATGCACAAAACAATGGAAGATTATGTAGATGACACTTTGGCCAAAAGCATGCAGTGAAAAAATCATCTTGCAAATTTGGGTCCCATACTAGATCGAACGAAATAGTTTAGTCTCAGACTCAACCCAAAAAAGTGTGCCTTTGGTGTTACTTCTGGAAAATTATCAAGTTACATCATCTCAGCAAAAGGCATAGAAGTTGACCCAGAAAAAGTTCAAGCTATCATGGACATGCCTCCACCAAAGAACATCAGTCAGATGAGAGGACTTCAGGGAAGACTACAATCCATTCAGCGCTTCATTGCACAACTAGCTGACAAGTCACAACCATTCACCAAAATGTTACATAAAGGTGTGACTTATGAATGAAATGAAGAATGTGACAAAGGACTAAAATAGACCAAGCAATATCTTGCGAATCCACCTATACTGATACCGCCTATTCATGGGAAGCTGCTCATTCTTTATATCTCAGTTATAGATACATCTTTGGGTGCTCTGTTAGCTCAAGAAGATCAAAACAACAAAGAAAGAGCCATTTATTACATTAGTAGAACATGGGTCTCTTATAAAATGAACTATTCTGTCATTGAAAAATCTTTCTTAGGAGTGGTGTTTTCTTCAAAGAAATTGTGGCACTATATGCTCGCTCACACTACAAGACTCATTGCAAAAATTGATCCATTAAAATATCTACTCAATAAAGCTACCCTCACGGGTAGACTAGCAAAATGGGTTATGATACTCAGTGAGTTTAACATTGAGTATGTAGAAAGAAAGGCTATCAAAGGACAAGCAATTGTTGATCAGTTAGCGGAAGCTCCTCTCAAAGAGCATCAACCATTGAGCATTGAATTCCCAGATGAGTCCATCATGCTTCTCACACATCAAGCATGGAGCATGTTCTTTGATGGATCATTTACCCAGCAGGGGTCAGGCCCTGGAATACTATTCATTACACCCCAAAGATATTCGTTGTCCAAAGCATACAAAAGGTTGTTTCCTTGCACAAACAACATCGTTGAATATGAAGCTCTCATCAATGGCATGAAGATAGCTATTGAATGGCATGTGGATAAACTGAAGGTCTTTGGAGACTCCCAGTTGGTCATCAATCAAGTTAATGACATTCACCAAACAAAAGATGATAAGCTGGTGCCTTATAAACAAATGGTTGATGATCTTAAAAGGTATTTTGCACACATTACTTTCCAGCAGATTCTAAGGGTAGATAATAAAGAGGATGATGCTATGGCTACACTTGCCTCTATGTTACAAATGCCAAAAAATGACTTTAGACATGAATTCCTGGTGGAGACATTACGCTACCCAGCCTATGACATTCTTGAATCTAGGATGATATGTTCAGTCGTTGGACATGATTCATCCCGCTACCATCACATTTACTCCTATCTCCATGACTAGATCATCCCGGACACTTACACCTGAAATGAGAAATGTCACCTAATTTGTAATGCTTCATGGTATGTCCTCGTAGAAAATGACTTGTATAGGTGAGGTCTAGATGGTACTCTCCTTAGGTGTCTAGAACCCAACGAGTCCAAATGTGCGTTAGCTGAGGTACATGAAGGTATCTATGGATCTCATTCGAGCGGTCTGGCATTGGCCCATAAACTTATTAGAGCTAGTTACTATTGGCAAGATATGGAGAAAGAAGCTATACAATATGCCAAGGCTTTTAAACAATATCAGCTTCATGGAAATCTTATCCACGCTCCTTCCAAAGAGCTTATTCCTTTAATCAGTTTCTGTCCATTTCAGCAATGGGCCTTTGATTTGGTGGGTCAGATCCATCCTTCTTCCTCCAAAGGGCATAAATTCATCATCACCGCTACAGACTATTTTACCAAGTGGGTCGAGGTAGTCCCTCTCACCATAGCTAATAGAAAGTCTATAGCTATGTTCATACTGAATTACATCATCTGTAGATATGGTATACCCTCTATAATCACTAACAATGGGGGGAAATTCAAGAAAAAGGACCTAAAAGAGTTATGCACCAAGTTCAAGATCATCCAGCATTGGTCCTCGATCTATTATCCACAGGGTAATGGATAGGCTGAAGCTTCCAACAAGACTATCCTCAAGATCTTGCATAAAACAGTTCATAAATCTGGTAGAGATTAGCACCTCCAGATTAATCTGGCTTTATGGGCCTATAGAACAAGCATTCGAATGCCAACAGGGGCCATGCCCTTTGCCTTGGTTTATGGAGAAGATGTTGTATTTCCTATTGAGGTCGAGATTCCTACATTGTGAGTCTCTATGAGGGGCCTCATCACTGATGAAGAAAATTGAATATCTCAGCTACAAGAGCTAGAATTACTAGATGAATGTCGAAGGGTGGCATTCGATCATCTTCGAGCATACCAGAATAATGTCTAAGAGCTAAAATAAGAAGGTTAGACAAAGGGAATTCCAAGTGAGTGATCTCGTCTTGAGAGAGAACCCCAAGAATCAACAACAGCGAATCAAGAAAGGAAAATTTGAACTAAATTGGCTTCGTCCGTATGTTATAACTGCAACATTTGGGTTTGGTGCCTATCAGCTCTCCACCACTGAAGGAGAATAGCTCAAAGAGTCGATCAACACTTTGCACCTAAAGCAGTTGCACAGTTGAGACATCTCTTGCATGCCCCCGTACATACTTTATTTTGAAAAAATCCTAAAAATTACAAAATTTCTTGAAAAAACTATCATCTTAGTGAAAACCTGGCAAACAGGCACTTTGATGTATCTATTATCCTAGTGAAAACCTAGTAAATAGGCACCTTGATAATACAAAAAAATTGAAAAGTTCAAAAAATACAAAAAAAATAGAAATACAACAAAAATTCTAAAAAATAAAAAAGAGCAAAAAATACAAAAAAATCAGAAAAATAAAAATACAAAAAAAAAATTGAAAAGAAAAAAATGTGCCATTGATGAAAACCTGGTAAACAGGAATCATGGTAGAAAAAATAGAATCTCTGCCAAGAAGGTGAAAACCTGGTAAACAGGTGCCTCTTGTTCCCCAAAGCTATACCTATTCCAGCACCACTTGGCTTTGTGCAACTGCTCCTTGCTTTCCTGCTTTAGTTCACCTTTTTCGCTCTCCAGCTGCCATTTACTTCCTGCTTTCCTGCTTTTCTTTTCTTTGCTTTTCCCGCTTTCCTACTTTAGTTTTCTTGCTCATGCGTTCGCTCTCAATTATCTTCGAGAGTGCTCAACTCTACATGGATTGAAACTAGTCACACTTGGGGGCATCGTCCTTAGTCTAGGGGGCACTGTCCTATCACTTTCAGAGGGGCTTCTTCACATCATTCACGAGTGGTTCTCACTGCGTCTTCCTGCTGATGCCTACCTCTTAGATCTCTCTCCTTGAGGATCTCTCGTACATCACTCACTAGTGGTTTTTGTTGCATTTTCCTACTAATGTTTAGCTAGTACCTTTGAGATTTCTCTCCTTGAGGATCTCTCGTGTATCAGTCACCAGTGGTTCTCACTGCATCTGCCTGATGATACTTCGTTAGCACCCTAATTTTCACCTTGACATGATTTCTCATGTTAGTCACTAGTGGTTGTCACTACGTTCACCTACTGTCACCATCTTATGGAGACTTCTCATATGCGTTGTATCTTTTTGATCCAACATCAATCCGCTTAAACACAAACTGAAACTAAAACTAAAACTGAAACTAAATTTGTAATTCTCTGAAGCATGCTGAGCTTTTCTTTTTTTGTGTGCTTGTTCTTTTGCTTTTTTCATTCCTCCTCAAGCAACTCCAAGACGTTTATCTTGACCGAGAGAAGCGAAGACTGGGGGCATGATCTTTTCTTTCTTTCTGTTTGTTGCTTTAGTTCCAATGATCTAAGAGATCTATATAAGAGGGGTGTCCACTATGAGAGACTTCATCTCGTGTTGGATGGCCATGTGTACCTCGACTCCTTTTATTTGAAAACCTTGGTGAGGTTGGTTCTTCTCCTTGTCTGTTTTGAGTGACTTCTTTCTGCTATAAGTAAAATTGCAAATGCTCGTCCTATGAAGTGAACATACAGGTCACTGCGAGCGCCTTTGATATGCTTATCATTCACTTAGCAAAGGAAGAAACTCTCGCGTGTTTGGTGTGTTTGTATGCAAGCAACATTCAGGTCATTCTAGCAACTATTCTTTGATGCTTATGTTAACTTGCTAAATCAAAAGGAATAGGTGTTCAGGGCATTTTGGTTACTTGTACCTTAATGCTTACATCTCATTCTAACAAACCTAAGACTAATGTCATATTCATATTATCATGATTGCAATGTCAATGAGGATTGTATCACATCTTGCGATCGTCCCATAATAAAAACTCTATGATGATAATCCGATGAGTCCAACAACCAAGTCCTAGGGATTGCATCTAGCTTAGGCTTGCATTTTCATTCTAGGCTTGCATTAAGACAATATTTTGATGCTCATCTCATTGTCCTCTTTTGAATTTCTACGCCGAGGGTTCTCATCTTTCATCCCGGCTTCATCATGTCTACATAAAGTGTTTGATCCTCACTTTCACCCTTGGCTAAATCAATTGTTCTGAATCCATTTTCGGGATCAAAATTGAAATCTGACATCTCTAGACGGCTCAAAATTGCGTTTTAAATTTCTGGGATCCACATGATCAGACGATTGTGCAGTCGCCCTTCTGGCGTCATTTTCTTGCCAGATTCTCATCTCCTCATCATTTTTCTCAGCTTCTTCATCTTTTTCATCAAAGTCAACTCTAGTCAATTTTGGTCTATTATGGTCAAACTTGGTCAATAGGATTTTGAAATCGCTCCAAAATGCTTCTGCAGCTTCTTGATTCTTTTGTAATATGTTCTAAGTTCTTCTGGATCTTCGATCTTATCTTCATCTACAACCTTTTGCTATCAATTTTCTGACGTGCCATCTTTTGATTTCACCCCTGAGGGGGTAGGATGATTGCATCATTAAATCATCAAATCAATCTGATATCAATCAAAAGACCCCATCGCTAGAGGCATCTCATCACTAGGGGTATCTTTGCACCTCACATCTTGTCATCTTGTCATGTATCTTTTAGGTATCTGAGAAATCTAACTCAAATCCTCGAGGATTAGGCTTCATTCTGAAGATGGTTCTTGAAATCTCATTAGGTATTGGGGCAATCTAACCCTAATTCCTGAAAGTCAAGCTTCGTTCTAGAGATGGCTTTCAAAAATTCTTTCTGGCCATTATCTAGGCAATCTAACCCAGGTCTCAGAATCTTCATTTGTTATCATTTAATCAATAAGTATTGGGGCAATCTAACCCCGACTATTAAAGATTGAGCCTCATTCTGGGGACAATCTTCTTCAAGTGGTAATCCGATCGAGGTCTTCGCAATCTAACTTAGGCTTCAGAGAATCAAGCTTCCTTCTGAAGATGTTTCTGAAACTCGATCTGATCGGTGTCTTGGTGATCTAACCTCGACTTCCAAGGGTTAAACTATGTTCTGGAGATAATCCTGAAATCTCATCATTTGTCACATCAAACTATTCTTTGAATCAACGCACTACTCGCACATCAATTCAAAGAAGGGAAAATGTAATACCCCAAAATTGGCACCTTGCAATTCTAATCAATTTTGGTACATTCCTTTGAATTCCTACATCATTAAAGTCCTATTGTACTAGGCAATTCTATCTCCTAATTGACTATATTTGACTGAGTGTCAAATGCAAAAGACCCTAAATTTTCATTAATCATACACTATATTTAATTCCTAATATTCGACATTTATTGGCTAAATAATCCCTATGATTAATTAATTTAATTCTAAAGTCCTAAGCGCTTTAATTAAATTAATTCCACCCCTTTAGCTAATACGCATCACAAGGAATTAATAACTCTTTAATTCTCTAAATGAAATATCCCACTTGAATTTAATTATTCAAAAATAAATCGAAGAGTCACCCATATGTGGCAATATTTCATTTATTTTATTAAAGAATCTCTACAATTTGTTTCATCTCCCACCATGGAAATGAAGAGTCAGATGTTTCTTTCCAAGAAACTCTTCATCCTTCTCCCAGGCTCTTCTATATTATGAACCTCTTTTTCTTCATTGAGGAGGGAAATTTTGAGAGCACTGAAACTATAGCGAATTTTTGTCTTACTTTCATATTTCTTAAGCTATTTTCTCATTACAATTTAGAGCAATTTTCATTTATTAATATAGTCTTGCATCCTCATTTTAATCTAGTTTTGCTTACTATATGCTTAGTTTAATTCTCATTTTATTTCAAGCTTTAGATTAAAATCTTCATTCTCATATTTCTTTCAAGTTCTTGGCTTAATTTGCACAATCATTGTTAGTTTAATTGCAATTCATTCTCTTTCTAGTATTCAAAAATCCTCCATTTTAGTATTGGTCTATGGTTGTTGGCTCTCGTTCTGAGAGTAATTCAAACACCCCATCTAAATAGGAGGCGACAAGTTGATCAATTGATATTGCGAGATGAATAATTCATATTCATTATCGTAATTCATCCATTTGAGTAATGACCATGTCAAGGTCTATGGCTGAATTCAAGGTCCATATTCAAGCATAAATTTATTTTTTTTGAGAATATGAATATGACATCTTGCGACCGTCCCATAATAAAAACTCTATGATGATAATCCGATGAGTTCAATAACCAAGTCCTAGGGATTGCATCTAGCTTAGGCTTGCATTAAGACAGTATTTGGATGCTCATCTCATTGTCCTCTTCTGAATTTCTAGGCCGAGGGTTTTCATCTTTTGTCCCGGCTTCATCATGTCTACACAAAGTATTTGATCCTCACTTTCACCCTTGGCTAAATCGACCGTTCTGAATCCATTTTCAGGATCGAAATCAAAATTTGACATCTCTAGATGGCTCAAAATTGCATTTTAAATTTCTGGGATCCACATGATTGGACGCTTGTGTAGTCGCCCTTCTGGCGTAATTTTCTTTCCAGATTCTCATCTCCTCATCATTTTTCTCAACATCTTCATCTTTTTCATCAAAGTCAACTCTAGTCAATTTTGGTCAACCATGGTCAAACTTGGTCAACAGGACTTCGAAATCACTCCAAAACACTTATGTAGCTTCTTGATTCTTTTGTAATCTGTTATGAGTTCTTCTGGATCTTTGATCTTATCTTCATCTGCAACCTATTGCTGTCGATCATCTTTTTGACGTGTCATCTTGATTTCACTCCCGAGGGGGCAGGATGATTTCATTATTAAATCATCGAATCAGTCTGATATCAATCAAAAGATCCCATCGTTAGGGGCATCTCATCACTAGGGGCATCTTTGCACCTCACATCTTGTCATCTTGTCATCTATCTTTTAGGTATCTGAGCAATCTAACTCAGATCCTCGAGGATCAAGCTTCGTTCTGAAGATGGTTCTCAAAATCTCATTAGGTATTGGGGCAATCTAACCCCGACTCCTAAAGATTGAGCCTTGTTCTGGGGATAGTCTTCTTCAAGTGGTAATCCGACCAAGGTCTTCGCAATCTAACTTACGCTTTAGAGAATCAGGCTTCAATCTGAAGATGGTTCTGAAACTCAATCTGATCGGTGTATTGGCGATCTAACCTTGACTTCCGAGGGTTAAGCTCTGTTTTGGAGATAATCTTGAAATCTCATCAATCGTCACATCAGACTATTCTTTGAATCAACGCGCTGTTCGCACATCAATTCAAAGAGGGGCAAATGTAATACCCCAAAATTGACACCTTACAATTCTAATCAATTTTGGTGCATTCCTTCAAATTTCTATATCATTAAAGTCCTATTGTACTAGGCAATTCTATCTCCCAATCAACTTTATTTGACTTGGTGTCAAGTGCAAAAGACCTAAATTTGCATTAATCATACATTATATTTAATTGATAAATTTTTTACATTTATTTGCTAAATAATCCCTATGATTAATTAATTTAATTACAAAGTCCTAAGGACTTTAATTAAATTAATTTCACCCCCTTTAGCTAATACACATCAAAAAGGAATTAATAATTCTTTAATTCTCTAAATCAAATATCCCACTTGAACTTAATTATTCAAAAATAAATTGAAGAGTCACCTATATGTGGCAATATTTCATTTATTTTATTAAAGAATCTCTACAATTTGTTTCACCTCCCACCATGGAGATGAAGAGTCAGTCGTTTCTTTCCAAGAAACTCTTCATCCTTCTCCCGGGCTCTTCTATATTATGAACCTTTCATTCTTTGTTTAGGAAGGCAATTTTGAGAGCACTAAAACTATAGAGAATTTTTGTCTTACTTTCATATTTCTTAAGATATTTTCTCATTACAATTTAGAGCAATTTTCATTTATTAGTATAATCTTGCATCCTCATTTTAATCTAGTTTTTCTTACTATATGCTTAGTTTAATTCTCATTTTATTTCAAGCTTTAGATTAAAATCTGCATTCTCATATTTCTTTCAAGTTCTTGGCTTAATTTGCACAATCATTCTTA
Organism: Chamaecyparis obtusa; assembly: GCA_027943335.1. Taxonomy (NCBI): domain Eukaryota; kingdom Viridiplantae; phylum Streptophyta; class Pinopsida; order Cupressales; family Cupressaceae; genus Chamaecyparis; species Chamaecyparis obtusa. Next base: position 37,573 of record BSBK01002149.1, on the reverse strand, counting down.
GTTTAATTACAATTCATTCTCTTTCTAGTATTCAAAAATCCTCCATTTAGTATTGGTCTATGGTTGTTGGCTCTCGTTCTGAGAGTAATTCAAACACCCCATCTAAGTAGGAGGCGACAGGTTGATTCAACCGATATTGCGAGGTGAATAATTCATATTCATTGTCATAATTCATCCATTTGAGTAATGACCATGTTGAGGTCTATGGCTGAATTCGAGGTCCATATTCAGACATAAACAATCACAGAGGACACGCTGATCAGGGGAGACACACTGCAGAACAACAACGATGCAGTCAGCAAGAGCTTTCTCACTAGTAGGAGAAGATCCCTGAGTAGCAAAAACTTGTTCATAGTGGCGAACAAAGGCTTGCAAAACATCGGGAAGCTCCATGAGGAGGTTGCGACCTTCTCTGATTCTGGTGATCCCCACATTGGTATGATGAGGACAGAGAGTAGCAAAAAAATCTTTAGAAGCGTGGTCTCCAACTTTTAACCAGTGAAGCCGAGCTTTGATCCAGGCACCTATAGTAGCATAGTTGTGAGCAAGTTGCTTCTGATGAAGTCACTTGGCAAGGTTAAGTTGCAGGTCCTGATTAAAAGGATTCTAGGCTAAGGCCTCAGTGGAAACACGCAAGGCTTTGGTGTTGACATCAGAGGATCTACGATGATACTTGGCCAGCTGCCTACCATAAATGCACAAAAAATGTGTTGTACGCCTAATGGCATCATTCCACCATTGAATCCAGCCTAGTGACTGAGAAGGCCTAGGCTCAAGGTTCCAAACCTGATGAATGTGGGTCACTGTGGAAGGGTGATGAAGGACAAAAGTATTAAAGAAGAATTGCGTGGTGGGAGGTCGTTCCTTAGCTGTCTGCTAAACAATATTAAATTGAATGGTAAAATGATCTGACAAGGTCACATCAACAAGCGGAGTAACTGGTAAGGCTTGCTTTTTGGAAAAAGAGAAAAAATATTGGGTCGAGATCATAGCACGATCGAGTTTTTTATGAACTATGTCAGACAAGGATCTGAAATTAGACTGCTAGATCGCACAAATTTTTGAAAAGAAAAGTGTAACAAACACCCATATTTGTATTAAATATGTGATGAGTGAAAAATCAGTTACAAGATTTAATGAATAAAGGGAAAAGCATCGCCATGTGGTTAAAGTTTTTTCTTTGATCTTGAAGAGGTGTGACTGCTCAGAATAATGATTTCATGTTAAAGAAATTAATGTCAAAAATTTCTTGGTTTCAGAGAATAATTTTCTGTTGGGTTAATTATTTATAATTACTCCATGCAGACCTGGAATCGGAATTTGACAGTCACTTCTACCTGTTATGATTTTTTATGACAGTTTACATATTTTAATGTCTTTCACTTTACATTTTAAGAAAATAATTGATTGTCAATTTTTTAAAATTTACGAATCATTTAATAAATTATTTTATATTTAAATATTTTATCGATATAATTAATGTTATATAGAATTAACATTAAAATAAGTATAAAACTAGTAACATATGAGAAAAACTCAAATTTACTCACTAAGTTTCTTAATTCATATGTTTCATTTGAAAAAAGATTCTAAATAGTAATAATATATAATAACTTAGAAATTTTTATTTGTGGTAAGAAGAATATAAAATTAGAAAATAATTATAAATTAGTAATATATAAAAACACAAAATAACTAAGCAAGTTTCTAAGTTCATATGCTTTATTTTAAAATAATATTAAATTAATATAAACATCTAATAAATAATACAAATATATATATATATATATATATATATATATATATATATATATATATATATATATATATATATATATATATATATATATATATATATATATATATATATATATATATATATATATATATATATTGCTATTAAATAAGTAAAGAAAGTTGGTGCTCACACCTTGACCCACAAGGTGCTCTAGCTGAACTTGCTTAACACTTGTTATAGGTGTCAATCGACCGAGCACAAGATCAAGGACTACCCACTGGTTGTGCCTCCCATGAAATCTCCTCCGAAGGAGGCTCCTTCCAAGCCTGCAGAAACAACAAAAAGGAAGAATGGACCACCATGGTGCAGAAGGGAAAAAAGACCTCAGCTCCCAAGCAAACTTCAATGTCTACAGCTCATCTGTCAACAAAAGTCTCCAATGTGGCTCCTGTTACTCTGACAATTCCACCAACCCTCGTTTCGAACCCTATTTAGTAGGGGATGGAAGCGTATGCGAGGGTTTCTTGGCCTGCATGGGTAACTCATATTTTAAACCCTGTTCAGCAGGGGACGAAAGCATCCACGAGTGTTTCTTGGCCCACATGGGTCCGCACTCTGCGGGCTACTTCCATGATAGTGTCTTAATCCTTGCAATGATCTCGCTGCCCTTTTGGGTGTGTTGAGATTTCAAATGCCAACCTGGAGAAGAGGAGAGTCATCTATGGAGGAGATTCTCCTCTTAGCTTCAAAACCAGTTTAGCCCTCTTGCATAATAGCTTCTCCTCTCTTGGGGATGAGGATGATATGCAAGAATTTTTATCATGAATTTTATCTCCTGCACTATTCAAGGTCTTACTGACCTCAATCCCCAACAAATATTTTGTCCGAGATGCTCGACACGGGATTGGTAATCTAGATATTCTGTCTCTAGGAAGTTAAAATTATTGGTTTCTTGTTGATGTTGTGCAAGGCCAAGAGAATCCCCAAAGGAGATGTCCAAGCCCCTAGCTAAACAACCACACAAAGGAATCCAACAACAAAATAAGATCTGCAACAATCTGAACTCTTTATTCATCAACAACTGATTACATGCAATGTGCCAAGCTGTAAGGCCTTCCCGGTTATGGCCAAATACAAAGCTAGAAATAGTTTTGCAAGATCCCTCAAGATCCAACTCTAAACCCTAACCCTAGCTAGCCAGATCTACAACAACAGGCTACAACAATCTGATAGGAACCCCATCAAGATCTAAACTTGTACACACAAGCTACCAAGAAATCTTCTTATTCCTAAGCTTGCAAGCTACTAACTCTACTCCTCTTCACAGATCGACCTCTAGTACTCCCAGACTAATCACCAATCTGCTACAACTCTACTACTCTACCCATACCTTCCTTAAATACACATCTTCAACCAAAAGTCAGGTGGAAGAAAGAAATAAATCCTAAAATCCAAGTCCGCTTCTAAACAAACAAATATTAAATGCAATACAAGTCAGCTCTCAAATAGCCTTACAAATAATTATTTCTCCATGTCGGCCTCTCGATCCACATAGGAGAATGTAACACCGGCTACCAACATTAAATACACCAAATCGGCCCACCAAATCTGCAAGAACTCTAGTCGGTACAAGCCAAACTACTGAGCATCAATAAAACAACCGAGCCAGCTAGGCATCACCGAGCAAGCACATTGATCGAGCACCATAGGCATCGTTGAGTACAGGTTCTGTCGAGTGCCAAAAGTTTACCGAGTCCTTCAACAACAGAGATCCCTTCAACAACTAAACTCGTCGGTCAATACTGAAACCGAGTAACACTGCTTCGACTGAGCCCCTCAGGCAACGCTGCAACCAAGTAATACCCTTCCAAGAACATTCCAAAACAACTACCGAGCCAAACCAAGATGCTCCTGCATCAAACTCCTTAGGTAAATAGAAAAGTGTGACCCACACTTTTATGCCAAAAGAAAGCTCTACATCCAGCTTCATCTCTACCAAAGGCTTCCACTCCAGCTTTACACAAGGCTTGCCAATCCACAAAGCTAGGAAAATAAACAAGTCCATTAGCCAAGTCCTCCTTAACTGATCTGCAACCAACCAATCATCATGTTCAACATCAAGAACAAATTGAACCTTCAACTCATCACCAACAACTTGATCATGCCCAACCAGATGCTCTACAATCTCCATGTCAAACACAACCAACTGAACATGAAAACTAATCTTCTCACCAACTTTAACAAGGTCAACAACAACATCAGCAAATACATGTATCTTAGCAACAACCACAAATTGCTCTATAGGTTTCATGTTAGACTCCACCAACTGACTGGTACCAAATCCAATCTCACATGCCTCGTCATCCTCCACACTGTCACAAGTAACCTTGTCAAGATGTCTTCTCTCTTGGACCAATCTTCTAACCAGCCAGACAACTTTCATTTGAATTAGCATGTTCCAACTCTAGTAAGCTCTACAAAGCTCAAAAACACTTTCCTTCAGAAGGTTATCAACCTAGTTCTCCATACGATTTAACAAATCTACTTCCCACCAAGCAAACCTTTCATAAATCTTTGCTTCCACCACATCACGAAGAGCAGTCATCACCCCAGGGTCCAATCCTCTCAAAGACATCTTCCAAGATCTTCAAAAACCAAAACCATCACTAGATCAACTAAGATCTAAGAACTTTCCCATCCCATGGTCCTAGTGCAAACTGCCTCAACTTTATCGAGTCCTTCAACGATCGAGCTCCCTTTAATGACTGACCTCCTCAGTCAATACTAAAACTGAGCAACACTGCTTCAATAGAGCCCCTCGACCAACACTGCAACCTAGTAATACCCTTCCAAGAACTCTTCAAAATAACTATCGAGCCAAACCAAGATGCTCCTGCATCATTTTCCATGTTATTTGGCTAATGGCACTATGTTTCCTTCACATCATGAAGCTGGTTGAGGTGGTGTAGTTGCTCTTATTTCCCCTTATTTATTTTCTTTTGTTATTTTGTATGGTTCTGACCCCATGCAGAGAATTGGTTGGATTTTGTTGTCATTCAACAATCATTCTTTTGGCATAGTTAATGTTTATGCCCGCAATTTAATGATGTTAAAATATCACATTTGTGGCATTGGATGGCGGATTATCTACCACCAGCCACTTGGGTTATGTGTGGGGACTTCAATATGTTGGAAACTGTAATTGAAGCAATTGTTGTATTGTCATTGATGTCAAACCTTAACTGGTAAGACTGTTGCTACTTAAGAAAGTACTATATCTATTTGATTGGAGAGAAGGGTATAGGCAAGGTTGATAACAATAGCACCTAGGGAAAGGTTGAGTTATCTTGATAATTCAATGAGTATTTGATTATGTGGCACAATGATGAGATAATGTATTGCTTATCTAAGGAAGACTGAACAAGTAAGCTTAACCAAGAAAAAGTGAAGTAATCCTATTTTAAGTTGAGTGATGTTAGTGTTGACCAAGCTAGTATATGCCGAGGAAATTCAGTGTTGACCGAACATCAGTTAATTGTCAAGGAAATATTTTTTAGTGGTGACTGAGCTACCCAGTGAAGACCGAGGAGTTGAACACAGTGTTGACCGAGTGTCAACAATTTACATTTGAGGGAGAATTCAGATTCCTAGCCGACATCGTTGAATTCTTGGTTTATGTAAATCGTGTTGACCTTATTTATTGATTGTATAGAAGCATTTAATGCACTGAAAAACATTTTATTGTAAAATCATAAAGAGATTTGAGATGATTCTATAAGGATAGATGAAGAACATAAAGTTGGAAGGATTTGATGAATCTAACCTAACCCTAAGATCTACGGAGGAGATTAAGAGACAAAAGGGAGATCTATCTGTTGAAGAGATACAAGGAAACCTAAGCATGAGGTTTGTGAGAGTGTGAGAAGAAGGAGAAAAAGGTGGTGGATCAGAAAAGAGGATGTTGGAGTTGATATTATTGACTGTATAAGCAGAAAAAGCTGAAGGAGAAGAGTTGTGATTTCTTGAAGGGATTTTTGAGTAGATCAATGATGGAGATGGAAATGAACCACAGTCAGTAAGCCAGCATATGTGTATGGAATTGGATCTGATATTTGCAAAGTGAGTCGTATGTTTTTAGATCAATACTACTACTACTTTCTAACCATTGTATTAGTCAAAATCCTTTTAATAGAGGTTGACCTAATAGTCATTTGTGTAAATCCTTTGAATAAGGTTGCATTCTAATGGAATGTATGTAAGTCCTATAACAAGGCACACTTTTAACAGAGTGGTTAAATCCTTTAGTCGGGTCACACCTGACAGTATGTTTGTAACCCTTAACAAGGTTGGCTTTTCATAGAGCTCACTTTAGAAGAGTGAAAATATAAATAACATGTTACAAAGTGGTTTTTCCCAAATTGGGTTTCCACTATAAATTCTGGTGTCTATACTTGTGTGAATGTTTTGGTTTGAGCATTTCTGTGTTTGACAAGTTAAATACTATTGGATAGTGGACTGAACTGTTATATGTTTCTGTTATATATTCAGTAATGACCGAGTAGCTATTGGTTGTTAGATCTAAATTGTTGAAATGTTTTGAAAGTTTAATTATACATCTAGACCTGAGAACAACCGATTCACCCCCCCCCCCCTTGCCTCTGTTGTTCTAAATCATATTAACAATTGGTATCAGAGCTGTGTTGGTGCTTATAGAGAACAAGTTTAAAGGTGCTTGAAGCAAATGATCAGGATGTATAAGGAGGTACCGAAGCTAAATAAGGAGAACTTCCTTGCATGGAAAAGTTTGATGAAGTTGCATCTAGCCAGTATTGGTGATTCAACAAAGTACTATGTTGAGCATGACTATGTGACACCTACTGCACCTCTGACTGCCGAAGAGATGAGAGCTAAACAAGAGCATAATCAAGCAATGTTGGAGATTGCATCTGCCCTAAGCTATCCAGAATTTGAAGACATCAAAGACTGCACAAATGCAAAGCAAATGTGGGACACTCTTGCAAACATCTATGGTGGTGACATAAATGTACTAAGGGTGAAAGTTGAAAGCCTAAGAGGTAAATTTGATGAAATGAAAATGCAAGGTGAGAATATTGCTCAATACTGTGGTAGGATAAAACAAGTTGTAAATGCTATTAGAGGAGCTAATGGAACTATTGAAGATGAGACTGTCATTGGAAAAGTTTTGAGAACCCTGCGTCTTATTTACGCCATCAAAATTTATACAATTCAAGAATCTAGATGTAACCCTAGCAATGTACTTACTTTGGATAGTCTTGTTGGTAAGCTTACTACTTTTGAGCTTTCTAATTATGATAATTTCACTATTGCTAATGTTGAATTTGCATTTAAGTCACAAATGGTTTTGAATAAGTCAAAGAAGGAAAAAGAAAGATGGATTAGTGAAAGTGAAAGTGACATCTGATGAAGAAATTGAGGATCTTGAAGCTCTTATGGCTAGAAGATTAAAAAGGGGAAAAGAAAAGTATAAAGGTAAACTCCATATCATATGTTTCTCATGTAATAAAGTTAGTCATATAGCTGCAAGATGTCCTGACAAGGATGACAAGGAAGAAGAAAGAGATAGCAAGCATAAAGATAAAAGAGAAGATAGAAGGCTACCGAAGGTACAAGGCCTACAAAGGAAAAGGTAAGAAGTCCTATTATATTGCTGAAGAAGAGACTGACATTGATAGTGATGATTTTGAAGTTGAGGTAGTCTATGTTTCTATGATAGATGAATCTGATGAGGATGAGAAAACTGCATTGATATCCTATGTGAACAAAAATGATAAGTGGATTATTGACAGTGGTTGTTCACATCACATGACTGGTGACAAAAGTAAGTTTGATACCTTAGATCATTATAAGGGTAAAAGTGTTAAATTTGGTAATGATGCACCATGTCTTGTTAGAGGGAAAGGATTGATTAAGCTGGCTGATAAGATCACTTGTGAAAATGCTTATTGGGTTGAAGGTCTTAACTACAATCTACTGAGTGTTGCACAGCTTAATAGCACTAGTTACCGAGTGGAATTTCATCACAGAAAGGCCAAAATATTTGATGCCACAAGTGAACTGATTGGAAGTGGATAACATACTAGAGGTAATTTGTTCTATCTAGACCTATCTGAAGAAACATGTATGATTGCACAACTTGATGATATATGTTTATGGCATAAGCGGCTATGTCATGTTAACTTTGATAATCTGGTAGAAATTAGTAAAAAGATGAAAGTAAGAGGGCTACCGAGATTGAAGAAACCTGAGAATATAATGTGCAAACAATGTCAGTTGGGTAAGATGACAAAGTCTAGTTTCAAGAGCAAAACTTTTACTTTTAAGAATGCTTTAGATTTGGTTCATACTGACCTTTGTGGACCTATGGGTGTACAAAGCTATTGTGGTGCTAGATATTTTATTTTGTTTGTTGATGACTATACCAGAATGATGACTGTAATGTTCTTAAAAGAAAAATCTGATGCTTTTCAAAATTTTAAGTGGTACTTAGCTAAGGTTGAAAAGAAGACAGGTAGGAACCTGAAATGTCTGAGATCTAACTGAGGTGGAGAATTTATATCCTATGAATTCAATATGTTTTGCAATGATAGAGAAACCAAGAGATAGATGTTTGCACCTAGAACACCTCCACAGAACGGTATAGCAGAGAGAAGAAATAGATCTATCATGGATTGTGTAAGAACACTGATGATCGAGAAAAGTGTTGTACAAAAGTACTAGAAAGAAGCTGTAAGTACAACTATTTATACTCTTAACCAAGTATAGATTAAAAAAAGGTACAAATATCACAACTTATGAGTTATGGCACGAGTATGCACCTAATGTAAAGTACTTTAGTATTTTTTGAAGCAAATGCTATATATTGAAAGAGAATAGAAATGGAAAATTTGATGCTAAAAGTGATGAAGGCATATTCCTAGGCTATTTCACAAATAGTAAAGCTTACAAGTGTTTGAACTCTAACACTAACAAAATTGTGGAAAGTGTAAATGTCAAAGTTGATGAGTATGCAGAGAAAAATGAAGCTGAGAGTAAGAAAGAAGCAGAAGATTACAGATCTTTTGTTTATATAGAAGAACGAGAGGCAAGTGACAAACTTGCACCTAATGCAGAGTCTTGGGTAAGCAATGTCGAGCATCAAGGAAACAATGTCGAGCGAGAAGAAGAACATGTCGAGCTACAACAAAATGTTGTCAAGTATGAGGAAGAGATTGTCGAGCATTCAGAAGCTGAATCTGACAATCTTGTTGGTGAACCTGAAGAGCAAGATGAAAGGAGAGTAGAACCTATTTTGGCACACTATGTAAGGAGACATCACAAGCCTGAACAAATAATTGGAGACAAAGATACTAGAGTTCTAACCATAAGCAAGTTAGGAGACCCTACATGTTTACTGTGTGAATTTGAGCCTAAGACAACAAGAGAAGCACTAGAAAATGAAGACTGGATCCAAGCAATGAATGAGGAGATACACCAGATAGAGAAGAATGATACCTAGACTCTGGTGCTAAGACCAGAAAACAAAAATGTCATTGGATCTAAATGGGCATTCAGGAATAACTTGAATGAACATGGAGAAATCACAAGGAACAAAGCAAGGCTAGTATGCAAAGGCTACGCACAAGAAGAAGGAATAGATTATGGGGAGACATTTTCCCCTGTAGCAAGATTGGAAGAAGTAAAAACTTTACTTGCATATGCTGCCCACAAAAATTTCAAGGTATACCAAGTGGATGTCAAGTCTTCATTTTTAAATGATATATTAGAAGAAGAAGTGTACATTGAACAGCCAGAAGGATTTGTTGATCCAAACAAGAGACACATGGTTTGCAAACTGAATAAGGCACTGTATGGATTGAAGTGAGCCCCCAAAGCATGGCATGAGAGGTTGCACAACTACCTAGTATAGATTAGTTTCTCAAGGACAAATGAAACAAGCAATTTGTACATGAAGGATGAAGAAGGTAAATGAATCTTGTTGGCTAAGATTTTTGCAGATGATATTATATTTGGTGGACAAGATGTCCTGTGTATGAAATTTTCACGTGAAATGCAAACTGAACTGGAAATGAGTATGTTTGGGGAGATCAAATTTTTTGTTGGTTTACAAGTATATCAGATGGAGAAAGGAATCTTCATTACCCAATCTAAATATGTTCATGAGATACTGAAAAAATTTGGTATGGAAGATTCAAGGCCAGTAAGTACTCCTATGGCTACTGGACAAAAATTATCTAAGAATGATGATGCTGCTGAAGTAAACCGGACTTTGTATAGATCCATGATTGGAAAACTGCAATATGTTGTTCACAACTGACCAGATATTGCACCAGCAGTTGGGATTGTGGCAAGATTCTCTGCCAATCCTAAGGAAACTCACATGATAGCTATCAAAAGGATAATGAGATATTTGAAAGGGACTACAGCTTATGGATTGTATTACAAGAAGCATGAAAGTTTTGAACTGAAAGTGTATGCTAATGTTGATTGGGAAGGAAGGATGACAGAAAAAGTACTAGTGGTGGAGCTTTCTTTCTTGGACATAGATTAGTTTCCTAGACAAGAAAGAAACAAAATTGCATTTCCCAATCTAATGTCGAAGCTGAGTATGTGGCTACAGCAGTGAATTGTTCAAACTTGGTATGGATAAAGCAATTGTTGGTAGGAATGATAAAAAAGATCACTGAACTAGTTGTCATCTATTGTGATAACACAAGCGCTATCAAGATATCTAAGAATCTAGTGATGCACACAAAGACCAAGCACATCACCATCAAGTATCACTACTTGAGGGAATTGGTACAAGATAAAGAAGTCGGAATGAAATATGTGAATACAAAGGAACAACTAGCAGACATATTCACTAAAGCCTTAACTAAAGAAGCTCATGAGTATCTGAGAGGATAATTAGGGGTCCTTCCCCTAATTGAGGCTGCCTAGTCAAACTAGGAGCACTGCATCAAATGTGCTGAAAAGAGTATCTGACAGATTGATGCAAAAAATTATCACACTTTAGGAGTTGTCTAAAGTTGTGAAAAGTACAGCAAAGCTGATAATCAATCATAAGCAAAGATGATAGAGGGAGAAATATTGTTACTGAACTGACAAGATGACATCTATATCTGAAGGATGTATGTTTGAGTTGTTGCTTTGGCATTATTGTCAGAGAGGGAGATGAACAAGATGAAAACACATGGTAAGATGAAAACATAAGATGAAATTTCATGGTAAGATTTCATGGTTAATCAAGAAAGAGGGAGAGATTCAAAGAAATGAATGTTACTGTGTAGACGATCATGAAAGCAAGGTGAATCAGAATGAAGATAAGGATATTATGAATATTTATGATGGACAGACAAGTTTTGGATTGGTTGGTGATTCATGTGTTATTCATATGGTGTTTTCATCAATGCCAAAGAGGGAGATTGTTGGAAACTACAATTGAACCAATTTTTGTATTGTCATTGATATCAAACCTTAACTGGTAAGACTATTGCTACTTAAGAAAGTACTATATCTATTTGATTGGTGAGAAGGGTATAGGCAAGGTTGATAACAATAGCACCTAGGGAAAGGTTGAGTTATCTTGATACTTCAATGAGTATTTGAATATGTGGCACAATGATCAAATAATGCATTGCTTATCTAAGTAACAAGGAAGACTGAACAAGTAGGCTTAACCGAGCAAAAGTGAAGTAATCCTATTTTAAGTCGAGTGATGTTAATGTCGACCGAGCTAGTATATGCTGAGGAAATTCAGTGTTGACTGAACATCAGTTAATTGTCGAGGAAACATTTTTTAGTGGTGACCGAGTTACCCAGTGAAGATTGAGGAGTTGAACATAGTTTTGACCGAGCATCAGCAATTTACATTTGAGGGAGAATTCATATTCCTAGCTGACATCGTTGAATTCTTGGTTTATGTAAATTGTGTTGACCTTATTTATTGATTGTATGGAAGCATTTAATGCACTAAAAAATGTTTTACTATAAAATCATAGAGATATTTGAGATGATTCTAGAAGGATAGATGAAGAACATAAAGTTGGAAGGATTCGATGAATCTAACCTAACCCTAAGATCTACGGAGGAGATTAAGAGGCAAAAGGGAGATTTATCTATTGAAGAGATACAAGGAAACCTAAGCATGAGGTTTGTGAGAGTGTGAGAAGGAGAAAAAGGTGGTGGATCAGAAAAGAGGATGCTGGAGTTGATGTTATTGACTGTATAAGCAGAAAAGGCTGAAGGAGAAGAGTTGTGATTACTTGAAGGGATTTCCAAGTAGATCAGTAATGGAGATGGAAATAAACTATAGTCAGTAAGCTAGCATATGTGTATGGAATTGGATTTGATATTTGCAAAGTGAGTTGTATGTTTTCAGATCAATACTACTACTACTTTCTAACCATTGTATCAGTCAAAATCCTTTTAATAGAGGTTGACATAACAGTCATTTGTGTAAATCCTTTGAACAAGGTTTCATTCTAATGGAATGTATGTAAGTCCTATAAAAAGGCACACTTTTAACAGAGTGGTTAAATCCATTAACTGGGTCACACCTGACAGTGTGTTTGTAACCCTTAACAAGGTTGGCTTTTCACAGAGCTCACTTTAGAAGAGTGAAAATATCAGTAACATGTTACAAAGTGGTTTTTCCCAAATTGGGTTTCCACTATAAATCATGTTGTCTATACTCAAGTGTGAATGTTTTGGTTTCAACATTTCTGTGTTTTACAAGTTAAATACTATTGGATAGTGGACTGCACTGTTATATGTTTCTGTTATATATTCAATAATGACTGAGTAGCTGTTAGTTGTTAGATCTAAATTTTTGAAGTGTTTTGAAAGTTTAATTATACATCTAGACCTGAGAACAACTGATTCACCCCCCCTCTCTGTTGTTCTAAATCATATTAACACAATATGGTTGAGTTGGCATCTGACAAAGATGGGATTCTTCCTTTTAGATGGACTACTGGGGAAAGAGAGGCTTGGTACTACATGCATAATAAATTGGGCCTTTTTTATCCCAATGCCAACCTTCATCATTCTGGTGGGGTTGGGCACGCTTGGTTCAATTTCAAAATAGGATCTGACAAGATCTTTAAAAGGCTTTGATCGTGCCATCATTACAACTCAATCTTTCCTTACTTTTCCTGAAGATCAAGAATTACCTGTCATTCCTTTGATTAATGTGACTTTGTCAGACCACTATCTCATCCTCTTTACTATTGAATGGTAAACAACTAAGAGGCATCCTAAAACTCAATTTTTCCTCAACACGTCACTTCTTATTCATGAGCCCATTATGGCACATATTTTACGTGTCTGGAATTTGGACCGTATGACAAGGTTTCTTTGAATTTAAGGAAGACAACTTTCCATGTACTGTGGGCGTTCATATGATGTAACTACCAAAGATCTTTATGCTTCTTCTGAGGCCTTGGTCATGAATCTGTTTGATTCGGATCTACAACTTTGGCTTGCCAATCTTGACCAAAAAGCAAGTTGCAGTCAACTATGCCGCCAGGGGAGCTCAAATCAAAGCTTGCCTTCACTAGCTTGAGGTTGGTGACCAGGCCTCCAAAGAGTTCTTTCATGCTCTTAGAGACTGCCATACCTCTATGGGGATTAAGATGATTAAGGAAAGTCAAGAGGTTCTCTTTGAACTTCCTAACATTCCTTAAGCATTTGTTTGACATTATGATAAGGTGTTCACAACGCAGGAAAGTTCTTCTACTTGAGACCAAGCTTTGAAGGATTCTATTATTGTTACTCCAAAGTGATTTTCAGTTGATCATGATGGTTTCTGTGAGCAAATGCTCACCATTAATGATCTCAAGGAAGTCATCTTCTCCATGGCGGGATGACAAGGCTCCCAGGTGCGACCACTTTTTGTGTGAATTTTATAAATCTTTTTAGAATTGTGTTGGCCCTGACCTGCACATGGTTTTCCTGAAAGCATTTCATTCCAAGGGTGGATACAAGAAGTTGAGTCCCACTTTTGGGCAAAAAGTGAGTGTTTTCCTTGTTTTTCAAATTTTATATCAATTGATGTCTAAATTTGAGGCACTTAGAGATTGAATCTTTAAAAACTTCAGTAATATAAAATGTAGTACTCGGAGTCTACTTTTCAAATATGTAATCTATTTAAATACCCACATGGTATAAATTTCTTTTTAGTATAAATGTTTAAAAACTATTTTTTCAAAATATTTGTTTCAGGACCATACCATAGATGTGTACGACCACCATATTTTGACCTAAATAAATGAATTTTTGCAAATCCTTCTCGGGAAATATATCTAAGACACTAAATATTGATGTGCATATTTTTAATTATTGTTTTATTAAATATTTTTTAAATTAATTTTTAATTGACTATAAAGTATATTTTCAAAACCTCTAGTGAGCGACCACCATAATTTGGTGAAAATTTCATATTTTTCAAAAAAAATAAATATTTCAAGAGATTTGTATGTAGATTGATGTCATAATTTATTTTCTAAAAAACCTAAAAATAAAAAAGTTATTAAAATTTTAGTGAACCTCAATATTTTACATTTAGGTACCACTTTTAATTAATAAATAATGTAAAAATAGTAAAAATAATCATATCAATGTGAAATTTATATTTTTGAAATCAGGATAGTGAGAACTCTAATCAATTTTTGTTTCATCAAAAAATACGATCAGAAAGACCCTCAAAAAATTATGACAAGGTATAAATTTGGCATTCTAGTGCCTTAACCAAATTTTTGGAGGTCAAGGCATAGGCTTGGTGCAACCAAGCCTATACCAAACCTATTTTGAACTGAAATCTGAAGTGGTGTGTTTCTCGCTCATGTCTTAAGAAACGAGTGTCCATTATTTAAAATCCAAAAAATGGGCACCCGTTTCTTATAAAAATAAATCGATGTGTAAAAGTGCATTTCTAATCATAATTTAATTATAAAAAATAAATAGGAAATAGGCATCCATTTTTTGAATTTTGGATTGGGCATCCGAACCTAAATCAGGTGCCCATTTCTAGCGGCATCTTCCAACTCTTTCAGCCGAATAGGCACCCAACTTGCACTTACCCCCAAATCTCTCAATAGTATTATCAATAAAGGGAATATTAAATTCATACCTAAAGTAGGAGATCCTAAATATATTTTTAACTGGAGGCCAATCAACTTTCTTAATGTCTCCTACTAGATTATTGCTAAAGCTTTGGCTCTTAAAATTCACAACATCTTTCTTCTGGTTGTGCGCCCTAAGAAGACTAGATTCATCTAGTCTAGGTATATCCTTGAGAATATCATTGTGGTTTAGGAAGAAATGGAGTGGGCTAGGAAGTCCAAACAGCAAGCTATCTTACTCAAGAATTATTTTTCCAAAGCTTATGACCGTATTGAGTGGCCCTTCGTTCTTGCTATTCTTCGAGCCCTCAAATTTGGCCCTACCTTCATTCAGTGTGTTCAAATACTTTTTGGTGAAGTATCTACATGCATTACTATTAATGTCAGACAATATGAAGCTTTTGGCCTCTTCAATCCATTTTCCAGGGTTTCCCTTTAGCCCTGACTCTTTATGTGCTTGTTGTTGAGGGGTTTGGCTACCTTCTTGTCAATGTTATTTCTTTCGACCTTGTCAGAGGAATCTCCCTACCTGAGTCACCTACCCAACTTATCAATGGGCATTTTGCCAATGATTCCTTTCTCTCTCATTGAGGATGAGGAAAATGTTTCCGATGCTCTCTAATGTCTTGATACTTTTGTCTTGAATTCGGTTCATCTATTCTGTGGCACAAGACTCTCTACTATAGGTAGTCTTTCCTTCCTACTTTTACTTGGCTTTCTCAATATAGTTGGAAGTGGATTCAACACGGAGAGGTTTTCCATTTTCTGGGCATTCCTTTTTCCTTCCAAGCTTCGTCTGTGGATTCATGGACTACGGTTCTTGCCAAGATTGAAAAAATGCTTGAATTTTGGATTACCAAGCTACTTTCCTTGGCTGGTAAATTCAAGATTTGTTCTAAAATTCTAGCAGCCACCCATGTTTACTATTCTTGACTCCTTCAAAATCTTCCTACATGAAGATGGAGAAACTCCTTAGGGATTTCCTCTAGGCTTTTGGAGCTGATTATCATGGGTTTCACAAAGTCTCATAGGAGTATTGTTGCCTTTCCAAGGAATCTGGAGGCCTCGGCCTTCTTTCTACTCAAAAGTAGGGAATTGCTTTATGTGCTAAGTAGATCATTCACACTTTGACTAGATAATGAGGCATGGAAAGTTCTTCTCAAGAATTACATTTCTATAGGTTTTCCTGTTAACAGACCTGCTTGGAAGGGGATTAGTTTTCAAACCCTTCTCATCATGATAGAACCAGTTCAAATCTAGGGCACTTTTGTTTTCAAAAGCATCTAGAAAGCCTAGGAAGCCATTAAGTCATGGCTTCGCTAGGTTGGAGATGGGATCTATGATGGGATTTCTCTGAACCAACATAACATCTTGTTGTCTCCTCTCTTTTTTGTGCAAGGGGTCCCCGCTTGCTAATGTCCATGGCGTTAGTGCATTGTGTTTCTATAAACGTGGCATCTGAACACCCAAATATTTTTTTCCTAGAGCTACCATGAGCCTCAGAATGTGGGAAGACATGCAAGTTCAGTTTCGTCTATCTCACCCAGATCAGAAGACTTTTGACTTGCTGGGTTCTCCCTTGCATCCACACATACTTCACAAGTTGGGTGTTCAACCTATTAAATTGTGGTGGAAGGATTGGAAATGGTATTCTTGCACTCCTCTTACTAGTTATAAGCCCAAGATGGGATACCACTGGTTGGTGCCACATTTTCCCATGGTCACCACACTCAACTAGCGTTGGCATTTTTGTAGTCTTCTCAGAAAAACTGGAGACTAATATTTCACACTATTTGGACAACCATTACTGAGCTGAAGATTGCAAACTTTGCTTGGTGTGTTCTTTTCAAAGGCTTTCCCCTACGTTCTCAGCTCAAGTATTTGGGAGTTCCTGATCCCAGATGTACCTTTTATGGATAACCAAAAACTTTTCTTCATATTTCAGGGTTTTGTCGAAGAGGTCAATAGTACTAGAGCTAGATTCATGATTTTTTCAAACCATTTTAGCCTAAGCCTTTTTATTGGCATATGATTTTGTTAGGTGATTCGCCTAGAATTCCCTTCAAATACTCCCAGATTTGGCATGCTTTCAAGATGGAGATCCTATTTACTCTTTGGAAAGATAGAAATGTTATCCTTTTCACTCATCTTTCTTGATATAAATGTATCTATGTACACTAAAGCTTGCATATGCAATAATGTGATTATGCAGATTGAAGTACAGTCCAGCAAGGTGACCCTTGAGGTGGCCCACCTCCAAGAGCTTATGAACCATAGGGGTAATGCCCCATGTACAGTGGTCAGAGTGCTACTGAATTATATCTATGGCAACTGCACTCTACCATGTGGTCATCATCATAGACGCAACTCTTCCACCTGTTGTTCCCAGACTCCTCGATCCTAGGCTCCCCACCACTCTCCTAGCAAGGGGAATGATGGTCAGTGTCTCCGCTTGGCCTCTCCCCCGTGGCATAGCTCCAACTGGTCTCTCGTTGCTCTTGTTTCTCCTATTTTTGGTTGGCCCGCCCTTAGTGGTGACTCTTTGTGGCCTGTTGCCACCTCTTCTAAATGGTTCCCTTGCCTAGCCTTGGCAATTTTGCCTCCCATGACCGAGGAGGAAAAAGAAAAATAAAAAGATGTTGCTAATGATGGGTGGTCTCTACCTGACCCACCTATGGACCCCAATGGTGGATGGGGAAAAAAAGATGATAGTTATGACCCACCTCCCTCAGCTAGTACAACTTTGTCTGCCTGAGGTGGTTTTTTGTTTTATGAATAGTCTCATAGCCTTTTCACCGCTAGTCGTGTGACTCTTGCAGGGTGATCTTGTATCACCTAATTTTTTTTGTGAATATCTACTTTAATATTTTAAATTAATAGTAAAGGCTTATTTATCAAAAAAATTGAACATGACCAACATTAGGAATAAACTACTTAGGTAATACAATAATCAAATAGAATAAAGAAAGTAGTTTATTCTTATTGCTGGTCATGGATAATTTTTTATTTTATATCCTATGTCATTTTACTTCTCATTCTTTTATATTTATAAATTATAAAATTATTATTTTTAAATACTATTGATTTAAAGATTTTAATATATAATAATAGATTTCACCCTAATATTTGTTACTAATTTTTAAAAGTTTGTCATTTATAAAAAAAATTACATATTTGAATAAGAATATTTCTTAAGCTACTTTTAAAAGATTTGGCTTCAAGTTTACAATTCTACACAAGTAAAATAAGTAAAAGTTATTAATAAATGCTTTAATTAATTTTAATTTTAACATTAATTTTTTAAACATGTGATAATATATTATGTATTATATTAATAATTTATTTTAATTTTAATTTTAATAGTTTTTTTCCAAATATGTTATAATACACTATATTATATTAATACTTTAGTAGATAAAAGTGAGTGGAGCAAAGTGGTGCCTATAAGGTAGAACATAGTCAACAAGGCTTAGTGCAGGCTAGATCTTTGCTAGGTTCGCAAAGTAGATTTTCAATTTTGCATGAAGATGTATTAGAGAAGCCATGATTTGTAGGATAACAAGCTCATGAACAAAGATTTTTTATAGGAAACCAAAAAAAAGAAAAGAAAAATAGAAACTATGTGCACACAAGGTTCCAACATCTTTTCCAAATAACATTCCAATTTTTCCAACAACATCCTCAAGGGTTCTAGTAAACACACCCTTGTCGAAAAAGTTTTGGCCTCCATTGTTTTGGCAGATTTCGAAAGTGAGAGATTTAGTTTTAAGGTTTTCTATAGATTAGTTAGATCCAAGGTTAACCAATTGACTCTAGGCCCAAAAGTTGGTTTTTTTTTCCAAATTTTATCAGCACCAAAAACCCAAAAGGTGCTTTGTAAATGCTACTATTTAGCAAAATTCTCCTAGGTTTTTAGGGTCAAATAAGAAAGTTTTTAAGGAGAGAACATAAATATAAATCTCCTCTTCCTTGGAATCACTTGTTCAAGCCTTGGAACAAGGGAAGCTTAGTTTTTCCTACCTCCTTCCCAAACTATATACCTATAGTTCATAATGATTGGATTGTTCCTCATGGAAGAGAAAAAGTAAGGAGAAGATCTAGGAGCATGTCCTTTACATTTAAACAACATTGGAATCCTCTAAGACAGAAGATATGGCTTCCAAAATAATGGAGTTCTCAATCGAGAGAAGCACCATTAATGAAAACATATCAAAGTAAGTTACCTATAAATAATGTCTTAAGAATCACTTTCTTAGAAGAATCCCTAATATCTCAAATGCAAGATGACATAGGACAGGTAAGGAGAATCCAATTAAGGACAATCCTCACATGTAGCCAAACACCACAATGCGGAATTACACAACAAGACAAAGTTTTCAACTGAATTTTCATTAACATGCATGGGTGTAAGGCCTTTCGGGTTAGGGCCAATACAATCAAAGTATTTATGCAATCTTCCAGCTAGTCCAGCTTTGAAACAATCAACAACTGATGGAACACTAAGGCAGATCGGAACTTGAGCTCACCAGCCTCCAAGAAATCTCCTTGACTCCAAGCATGCAAACCACTACCTCTGCTATTATAAACTATTAGATAACAATCTGATCTTTAAGATCTCATAGGATCCAGATCTAATCACTAACCTACTGACTTTCACTTTCACTTTCCTAAACAACTACCCAAACACTCCTTAAATGCTAATCTTCAGCCACAAGCTGGCTGGATGAAACAATTAACTCCTAAGCCAAGTCAGCTCCTATTACAAACAAATATTAAATGCAACAACAGTCGGCTCTCAAATAACCTTAAAAACATTTAATCCTCCATGTCGGCCTCAAGATCTACATAGGAGAATACAACAAAAGCTACCAACAATAAAAGCACCAAGTCAGCCAACCAAATATCCAAGAACTCCAGTCGGTAAACCAGAACAACTGAGTGCTAGAGAAATAATTGAGCATCAGTGAAACAAATGACCAAGCCAAGCAACACTGAGAAACACAGGCATCATCGAGCACAAGTTCCACCAAGCGCCAGAGGTTTCACCGAATTCCTTCAGGGATCGAGCTTCCTTCCATAACTGAGACCATCGGTTAAAGCTGCAACCGAGCACCACATAACCAAAACAACACACCACCATGTAGATTCACTGAGTACCCTAGAATGCCCCAGCATCACAAGATCTTCAACTATGAGCTCTAGTGTGTAAGTTTCAGAATCTCTCTCTCTTGTTAATTATTATCTAAATGAGAGAAGAAAAATAGAGTGGAATAAATGAAGTTCTCTTTATAGATCAAGGTCAACGATTTTTCATAGTAAATTTTTATACTAAATAAATGAGATATTCAATGTTTTGAATAAAATCTTTGTTTTGCAATAGTTCAAACTTGCATATGCAAACTTAGACCCCAAATTTTAGTTGCACATATACCTCCATTAATTTTATCCCTATGTGGATTCAATTGCAAAGTCTTTTGTTTGAATACAAGAATATTTCAATTTATTGGAATGTGTGGCAAACCAAGTGGGAATATTTCTCGAAATTGATATGATTTTCTTTGAAAACTTGAATATCCCACGGGGTCTTGATTGAAGAGGCAATACAATACCACATGCATTCATATTGGGGAGTTTAAAATGGGGCAATTTATTTCCTAAATAGGGGGAGGGGGTTTTTTCGGGGGTGGAGGGTGGGGGTTTATATAGAATAACAGGTGTGAGGAGTATTGGGTGTGTATTGGAGAGGGGTGACAAAAAAGGAGTTTGGAGCAATATTTTTTCAAAATAGGGGAATTCTTTAATATGTCACCAATGCACATGCTTTGATTTAGGTTCACTAGGTGAAGCCCCCATAGAATATCCTAGCTTGAATATGTGCAATTTTGGATATAACTATGTCTTTTCCATCAGTGTCGCAAATCCATTCTAAAAATGGAATTTGAGACCAAAAATTATTTTTTGAAAGACCTAACTTTGTTTGTAGCACTTGTCATTTATCATATATCACATTTTTTCATACTACTCCAAATTCTCCCATTGCTAACATTAGATTATACTAATCCATACCCCTTCCTACCATTATCTCCTATGCAATATTTATTTTTTTAAGGTGGAAAGGCTTCAGATTTCTTTCTAGAAATAGGGGCAAAATACATTAAATATCTATGCTTAATGTTCTCGATAAATTCTAAGAACAAGAAAATAAACAAAGTCTTACCAAAGCAAGATAATAAATATTAGGTAATGTATACAATTGTCTCACCAACTCCTTCTAAGATCCTTCATGAGGATCTTTCTTCTTTGGCTCAAATTATATCATGGAGATTTGAGGTGAAAATTTTTACTATTAGTCTCTAAGACCTATTGAGGGATTCTAAACAAATTTCGTCATCCAGTCATAGGATGGGGAAAGTTTTAACATTGGAAGGTAGAGGTAGGAGCCTTGGCTTACTATCAAAGATTAAACAAATGAAAGATTGGGAGACATGCATTTGTTAGAAGGGTCCTCTAGAAAGAAAGTCATGTCCTTAAAAGCAAAGATGATTTTAAATGGTATATAGGTCAAAGTTGAATTTCAAAACTTATTCTCCACTTCAAGAGTATGTAATGGCATTTAGGGAGTTTGTGTAGAATGATAATCTGGATAACTTATTGATGTTGCCATTGATGTCAACATGTTTATGTTATCATTAGTGATTGATTGTTGTAGATGATTTTGAGTTTTTTCATGCAATGGTGCTGAGCGATATGCTCTACATGTCTTATATATTGTAAATCTATTCATACAATTTGAATATGTTTTTAAATAGATTTTAGAGATATTAGATTCGATATTTTGTGTTTCAAATCACAATTTAGTGAATATGGTGAACTCACCAAAGTATAACTATGTTTGGTAGATTTTCTTGGGAGAAATACAAGCTATGCATTTCTTTGCCTATTGGTTTTTGGTACTAAGGATTTGGAACTGGGCTTATGATGTTTGTATTTTTGTTTAGTTTAGTTGACACAAATTTTTATGTTTTCGAGGCATGTATCCAAATTATGTTTATGTTTACCCTAGGTTTGGCCAACCTTGGGTATTTACACTTTCATATAAAAAAATTTGGTGAATGTAAATGAAAGAGTAACATATATGTTATATCTTTTTGTCCTAGTTAAGATGTGATGCGGTCAACTTTTCATTCCTCTCCACCATAGGAATTCTTAAGTGTCAACCAAACTTGAAATATATTTGGTTACAGTTCTTAGCCAACCTTGGAAGGTTTTTGCAAGTATGCAGATGGTATAAATAAAGGATATATTGTTGAAGGAGTATGTGTGGATATGTCAATGAGATGAGGATTTGTGAAAGATAATATATCTTCATGTATCCATGGATATGAATTTGTGTGAAGTATTGTGGTATTTAGTGTGGACTTTCATGTTTTAGCTATTGAAGGCAGTGAGTAGAAGGTATCCACAATCTTTCTATCAAGTTGTAGAGGTAAATTAGTGGTGAATATTTTCTCTTTTATTCTTCTTCATGTCTAGGTAGTGATCCCTATAGTAGTGTGCCTTTTTCTGGGCAATGAGCCCTCTTGCAGTGAGAATTCTTCGTAAAAATTACCTTAACTGATGTCACCCTAACAAGTGTTCATATATTTGAGAATTAATCTTGTCTATGGTTTTTCTCTCAATGGGGTTTCCCACATGAATATTGTGTCTCATCATGTATGATGATTCTTGTTTTCACATTTTTCTTTCAAGTTTATGTTTTTCTATGATTAAGGGCTAAGATAAGTTTTTGTGGATCTAATTCAAGAGAAGATTTATAAGTTTTATAGACAACTAACTTATCCCCCTTTCAATTGTCATGTGCATTTAACAATTAGTATCAGGGCTTTGGTTCCTTGGAGAAGAGCTTGGCCTCTTGAGGAGATTCTAATTGCACACAAACTAACTATTCTTATGTTTGATGGATTTGACTATGCTTTCTATAAGATAATTATGCAAGGATACTTGATTTATCTTGGTTATAAAGTTTGAAGGCTGAAAGAATATTTCAAACCACCAACTAGTTTCAAAATTCCTAATGAGTTCAAGTCTTTTGAGGATAATATCAAGGCAAGATATGCTATTTTCAATAGTCTCTCTAAATCTGAGTTAACAAAAGTTATGTCAATATGAACTACTCATGGTGTTTCGAACAAGTTAGAGAATATTTATGAAGGTGATGAAAAGGTTCAACAGGCTAAGTTGCAAAATTCAAAAGCTATGTTTTAATGCTTGTGGATGGAAGAGGATGACAATATAACAAGCTATCTACAAAAGGTGGATGGTGTTGTAAATAAGATCATTTGTCCTAGGTGTGAATTGAAAGGGGATCAAGTTGTGCAAAAGGTACTTTGAACTCTTACTAAACCTTATACTTATAAGGTTTCTACTGTAGAATAATCACAAAATTTGGATGATAAGTTTGAGATGAGGGTATTCAATACTACTATGGTGAAGACAAGGACAACATTTAAAGATGCTAAATCAAAAAAGGATGAGAAATTTGATGAAGAAGATTTTGATGAGATTGAAGCAATCTTTGCAAGGAAGATGAAAAAAGGAACTAGAAAGTACACAGGTAAGTAGGTAAGTTTCCCTTCAAATATTTCAATTATGGTAAGATAGGTCATTATGCTAAGATAAGTCAGATAGGCTATTATGCTTATAGATGTCCTAACAAAATTATAAATAATAAGAATAAGGAACACAAAGGAAAGACAAATAAGAAGAATTGTTGTCAAAAAATGATGCTATATTATTTTTTATGATGAATCTAATTATGAATCTAATATGATGAATGCTTGTTCTTGATTGTAAAGGAATAACCTCGTTTTGCTAACTTTGGAAAAACCTGAAAGGTAAGGTGATGCTAAAGTTGAAGATACTGCGGTATATGCTTTTCATATCATATGACTCGTGACAAGAGAAAGTTTGTAAATCTTAAGAAATTTGATGGAGATGTTATTAGGTTTGGAGATGATCAAACTACTAAGATAGTTGGAATAGGTTCAATCAGTGGGGGGTTTATTTGGAAATGTAATTTTTGCAACTCACAATATAGAAGCTCCTACTTCCGAGTCAAACTTCATTTTTTGAGCCCTGGGAGTCAAGGGATTAATATTTGTAAGGGCCCTAGGCTAGATAAGAAGGGGTTGTCAATTGGGAAAATAGAAGATTTCATAGAAGAACAAGAAGATGCTAACAATTTAGTTGCAAAAGGGAAACAAGGTGCTTATATCGAGAAACAAAAAATAATAACACCACCAACTCAACCAACCTCTAGACATCCCTTCTTGTCTATGCCTTTTAGGGAGGATGAAGATGTAGAACAACCAAAAATCACCACCCGCAAGAGAGGCCCATTTGATAAGGCATTTCAAAATGAGTTAAGATATATTGTTGAGAAAAAAATTGGACATTGTCTTTTTGTGAATGGTGTTCCATTAAACCTAGTGAGATCAGCTTATTGGAGAGAGATGGTGCAAGCAATAAATAATACACCTTTTGGTTTCCAAGGCCCTGGATATGAAAAGGTGTGCACTACCTTATTGCATAATGAGAGAAAAAAAGTAGAGGCCCAACTAAAACCAATAAGATATTATTGGGTTCAAACAAGTGTGTCTATTATTTCGAATGGATGGAAAGATTGCAAAAACCATCCATTAATCAATGTAATTATTGTATCCCCCAAGGGTCAAATATTTTTTAGGGAGGTTGACTGTGAAGGATTAGTAAAAGATGCAGAGTTCATTGGCAGGATTCTCATTGATTTCATATAGTTAGTGGTGTTACAAGTAATGGTTGTCGTTGCACGAAAAGATCGACCTGTTAATGCCTGATACAACCACTAGACTTATAGAACACACAGGAGGCAGTTAAGCCATGTCACGAATCCTAAGGGGAGCGCTAACCATTTTGCCAATAATCTCCCCCTCAGCATTACCCGAGGGGATTCGAACCTATGACCAAGCTCTGATACCACTTGTTACAAGTAGTGGTTGTTGTTGCACCAAAAGATCGACCTATTAATGCCCGATACAACCACTAGACTTATAGAACACACAGGAGGCGGTTAAACCATGTCATGAATCCTAAGGGGAGCGCTGACCATTTTGCCAACATGTGGACCATGACAATGTTGTCTAAGTAATTATGAACAATACAAAAGTTTGCAGGGTTGAAGGTGTTTTGGTAGAGGCTAGATATGATCACATATTTTGGACACCATGCACCATCCACTCCCTTAATTTACTGATGAAAGCACTTGGCACCCAAATAAAATGGGTGAAAAAAAAAATATGAGGGTGAGGAGATTCAAATATTTGTGATAAATCACCAAATGTTACAAGCAATTTTCAGAACTTTCTCAAGATTGGAATTATTGAAGGTAAATTTTCAAATTTAATTTATTTAGTTTGATTTATCATTTTATGTCATATTTTACATAATTAAATAAAATATCATTTTTGTTGTTTAGGTGGTTGAAACTTGATTTGTGTCTCGCACAATTGTGCTTAGACGACTTGTGAAGGTGAAAGAGGTATTGTCACAGATGTTATTAGCAACCAATGGGGTATCTAGAACAATCCAGTATAGTGAGGGCCCAAAAGGTAAAGGCATTGATATTGGATGGTGATTGGTGGGGCTCGTGTGTATTATGTATTGGAATTCACCAAACCTATCATGTCTATGCTTCAGTTTGCCGACATTGATGAACCATGCTTGGGGGATGTCTATGATAGCATGGACACAATGTTGGAGAAAATAAAATTGGCAAGTTAATTATAATACATTCCTATATCCTTGTTTATTGAGAGATATCTAAATTGACATAACTTACATCAAGATAACTTACATGAACATCATTTGAAATCCCAGGTCATACAAAGAAGAGAGAATGATTCTGAGGATACCTTATACAAAAAGCTGGAAGCAATTATTCTTCATCGTTGGAACAAGATGACCACACCTTTGCACCTCTTAGCTTATGAGCTCTATCTCCCAAGTACTATATCGCACAAGTACTTGCTATTCCAGGTAGAGTGGCACCATATAGAGATGTTGAGGTTGCTAATGGGTATAAGAAGGCATTTAGTAAAATCTTCCGTGGTCCAAATATGGGGCAAGTGTTAAGAGTGAACTTGGATCGTTAATCTCAAGAAAAGATCTCCATCCTACTGCTATCAATGACCAAAGTAGAATGAATGTTATTAGATGGTGGTACCTTCATGAGCAAGATTATATATACCTCCAACCTCTTGTGCAATTAAGATTATATCACAAGTGAGTTTTTAAGTTTTTTCTTTTTTTTTTGCCACTTGTATTATAAAATTTAACACTTAACACTCTTGAATTTATCTTGTATTTTTTATTTTTTATTTTGTTGTTTTTCTCTCTAGGTTGCAAGCTCTTCTGCCACTGAGCGAAATTGGAGTACATACTCCTTTATCCACTCAATGAAGCGTAACCGGTTGGTTGCAAAAAAAAGTAGAAGAATTGGTGTTTATTCACAACAACTTGCACCTCCTATCACATAAGAAACCAAACTACAAGGAGGGGCCAGAGAAGCTTTGGGATGTAGCACTCGAATCTGCTGTCTTGGATTTAAACATTCAAGATCTTGCTAGAGCCACTTTGGTTGATGCAGATGATGATGACGATGACACAACACCCTCTAGTGCTAGTGGAACCGGTTTGGGTTCCAATGATGATGTTGATCTACCACTTCCAACTGCTGAAAACCTCGTTGATTTGGATTTTTTTGATAATCCATATGATGATTGATGAACACTTTCATTTTTCATGAACATTGAGTCATGTTTCAAAGTTTAATTAACTATATTTTAAATTTTCATTTTCTAATTTTGTAATTTAATCTAATGATTTTCTTTAGAATCGTGTACTGAACATAGATCAGTGATCAAGTATTTAAATTTTTAATGTTTATTTTTGACATTTGACATTGATCAATGATCAAGCATCATAGATTCATACTATGAAATGATTTAATTTTACAATTCTCTCTCTCTCTCTCTCTCTCTCTCTCTCTATCTCTCTCTCTATCTATATATATATATATACATATATATATTTATAGCTCATATGAATCATAATGGAAAAATAGAAATTCACGAACCAACAAATTGAATTCTCGTACCCAAACCCATCCTCGAACAGTGACTTAATTCTAATATCATACCAATTAATTTTTAACATTTATAATAACTATTCTCGTCAAATTAAAAATAAAATTATTTATTTTCTTATTAAATTTTTATATATTTAATTACAATACTTATTACATCATTTATTAGTCCCAACACTAAATCTCAGCCTTTCCTTATTATATTATTATTTAATATATTCTTGAGAAATTATATTTTCGTTAGAGATATTCTGGCGTAAATTCGTTATCATTACTAAGACTAATATTATATTTTCTTTAGAGATATTTAAGGAAGAAAATTTTCATTCTTACATAAATTCGTTATCATTATTATGAGACCAATATACTTCGGACAAAAGTGCGCAAAAAGTGAAGATTGATTCTGATCATGCCTTCACTTTCACTGCATGCATCTTGAATTAGTTTTGTTTTGACAACAGTTTTGATTTGTAAGAATAAAGCATTCGTAGACTTCAAGTTCAATTTAATTATAATTTGTTTCAGGTCTGAAGTTTTTGTTCCCTTTAATTCTGCCAGAGACTGCATTAGCCTTATCATTGTAGTCCTCAGATCACCTTGCATTAGCATATAGGTTGAAATAAAACTGTTGTTAAGCTTTTATTATCAGGAATCGTCTTTAAAAGAGACTTTGTTCTATAATATTTTTTAATTCTGCCATAATAAGACAGAGCACTCTGTAAAAACAGAGCATTTCTGATTTCTGTGTATTGTTGATACTTGATTGGTTAATTGCTGTTATCCTTTTTCTCCTTAGCTGTTATAAACGCTGCTAGTCTCAGATTTCACATAAACACACACGTGAATGATTTTTTAAAACAACAAATAAACTACTAATGGGAACCTCAGTGATATTTAAAAATGAACAAACTACTATCTCCTGAAAACCTTACATTGCGACACAGACAGAGAATAGTTCAACGCTTCAACAATAACCCAAATCATTCATTAGTCCAAGAGCCAAGTCCAAAATTGGGACACAAAGAGAGAATAGTTCCATGTTTAAAAATCGAGGCTGTAGAGTTCAATTTGTAAATGGGTTACAATTTAAAGGGTTGTTTTGGTAAAACTTTCATGTTCATAACAGAATAAAGGAATTCTCAGATTGTGAACGACTGATATTCAACTTTTAAATCATTCAGTGTAAACCAGTCTTCATAAGAACTCTGAAGTTCATTAATGAACCTTTAGCGGCTGTCGTCAATAACGGACTGGGTTTCACCATCATAACACACAACTTGTTGTCGACGACGCCATTGCCATTAAGATTAGCAGGTCTAATTTTTATTTTTTTTCACCACCATTATTCATTTTTGGGTAGCTGTTTCAAGCTTTCCTATTAACTCTACATTTGCTCAAAATATCTTTAAAACTTAATTGTTGAGCTTAAATATAGAATTCTTTCTATTGTTGGAAAGTTCTATCAATTGAACTATTAGTCTATCTTTTAATTCAGATGTAGTTTATTTCCAGTAGATTCTATTGATTAAGGGTGAGATTCTATGGAAGAATGCTTTCTAAAAATTTCAATGAGTGGTGTGAGATTTTGTAAGAATATTTTAAATCTGGTGATCTCGTCAATTTAATAGTGCAGTTCAGCTTAAAAGTTTAAGCTCCTACTTAAGAGTAGGATCTTATGAAACATAGCTTTCAAAAAAATCAGTGGATACTGTGAAATTTTGAAAGAATATGTTAAAGTCGGTGATCTTATAAATTTAATAATGAATTTAGCTTAAAAGTTTAAACTCCCCAATTTTAAAAAGCTGATTGTCTAAAGAAGAATGTTACATATAAAATAATAAATAAATATTATTTTCTCTTTATTTCTTTTCTTTTAGAAATCTAAATTATTAGTTAATTGACAAATAGCATCTAAAAATTCTATGTTTTGAAACAATTTTCAGCTCTACCCAACTTTACCAGCTTAATGATACAGTCGTAAAAAAAGAACACCTATTTTTAAGAAAATGTTTTCAAATAATCTTATAATATAATTAATTTTGTTTTGTGCAATCTGCAGCAACCTCCCAATCCCGAACCT
This sequence comes from Chamaecyparis obtusa, assembly GCA_027943335.1. Lineage (NCBI taxonomy): Eukaryota > Viridiplantae > Streptophyta > Pinopsida > Cupressales > Cupressaceae > Chamaecyparis > Chamaecyparis obtusa. The sequence continues at coordinate 8,411 of BSBK01002149.1, read as the reverse complement.
TATCCTAAGCTGTTGGGAAAGAATGGTTGGAGCTCTTAACCTAATATGACATTGATACTATATATTGAATTTTTCAAAAACAAAAATCAGAAACCATCTAAGCTGCCAGAAAGAATGTTTTGGATCTCATGTCATATTGAATTTTTTCATTAACAAAATTCAGAAACCATCCAAGGTAGTGAAAACATGAGCGAGGCGGATCTCTTGCAGCAGTGATCAACACTAATTATCTCTAAAAAGCACTGACATTTTCAAGCATCGCCCAGTTTCGAAAATTGGAAGTCGGCTCAATTTTTCCCTGCTAACCTTCATTTTGATGTTTCTTTTTCTTTGCCAGTCTTGAGATCAAGAGTAGAAAAACAAATAAATGCACAAGGAACAACACAAGAAGAACACACAACAGAGAAAGTTACATAATTTATATTAATGTTATATCTATGAGAAAAGCAGGTAATCTTTATTTTACTAATTTTCATTTTCATGATTAGTTGCACTAGTATATATGTATGCAATAAAAAAAATATATTATATTTAACATAATTAATTCTACAAATTTGTAAATTATAAATTATATATAAGATGTTGACGATTGTTTTTTGGTTGTCGTTATTTGCAACTTGGTCACTTAAAATATCTTTTCTGGCTTCTAGACATTCAAGAAGCTCTCCCTAAACTTTGTTAAAGGTCAAAGGGGTCAACAAGTGGCCACTTCAAAGTTTTACCCAGTACTTACTTAAAGATGTCTCAATAATCGTACGCTCAAATTACAAGTATTTATAGACAAATATCTCCGCACAATCATGGACTATTACTACATACGATAGACTAGTACATAACTATTAGAACACATGTTTACTCTTCCCAAGTCCCCAATAGCTGCCTAGGCTAATTTCGGGTACCTAGAGCTTCTAAACCGTAAGTGGGATTTCAACAATTTTCTTAGTGTAGCTCCGCATGTGAGTTAAGAGCTTAAAACTAAGGTTTTAGCTTCTGGGTATTGATCATCCAATACCAAGTGATCAAAAAATAGTTTTTTCAAAGTGCCACCTAATGTTCTTACACCAATAGTCATTCACTCAAAAATATCAATACTTGTAGCCAAATGTCTCACTAGTCATTACTAATTGTCCTAATAGTGGTGCACAAATAGACCAATGACCAATCAAAAAAGTTAAAAAACGATCAGCTACTAGTACATGTGTTACAATTCTCGAACTCCTTTAATATTAGTAATTGGAAGGTAAACATGACAAAATCATCACGATTATTGAACCCCAAACAATTATGGGAGACTTTCCCCTATTTATTATTCACTTAACCTAAAATTATTTGTTAAAAATAATAAGCAACCAAAAGAAAGAAAAAACAGAGAAACGGAACGTCTAAAATAGTTGGACTTCACACCCAAGTCAGAACAAAGGAGTCATTCTAAACCCTCGCTGAGCCATTTCTCGTTCACCCATATACAGAGATTTATGGAAAATAGGGAAAAAAATGAATAAAGAAGCTTCTTCTTTCAAATGATGAAGTTATTAAATGAGCCACAGTCAGAATGTTTATTTCGCATGGCATGTCCGACAAAAGAAGCCTGGCCGTTTACTAATAAACATAAACAGGTTTTAGAATAAATTTTGCTAAATAACTTTTGACAGTTACCGTAAGTTAGCAATGACGGAGTTTCTCATTTTTCTACTTAGCAAAACCAACGCTCACAAAATTTTACAAGAAGAGTCGCCTTGAATTTAAAACAAAGAATACAGAACATTTCGCCTGAAAATGTATATCGTAAGCAATGCCCTATAAAACGTCATACAAGAGCAGGATATATCGATAGACTAGATATATAAATTTAGGGATATGCATGTACCTGGAAAACTTTGTTGCAGTAGAAACGCTTCAAACAGTGTCACCGGAGTGAGTCAGAAGGCTTCAAAATCACGCTTCACGCTTGAAATTGCACTTTCTCAAACACAAATCTACAACTTCAATGTTATTACCCACTTCTTTGGAGCTTCCATACGGAGTCCCTTCACCGAATGACACTGGAGACTTGGGAGACTTGAACTTCAGTTTGATCAGTGCAGCATTAAATAAGAGCAAAAGCTAGGTAGCAGAATAACGGATCTGGCTATGCAGCAGACAGATTCCCCATTAAATTAATTTCTATGCCTATCTGGTATGTCATGTCTACCATAGCTGCAATCCAATCAACGTACAATCTTCTGCAATTTGCAGGTGTCACATCAGCGGAGGCACAAATCTAAGGAATAACGTCTTTTTTACTTTTTACCCTTTTCTTAAGAGTTTTATCCTGCAAGACAATGATAAAAAAATATAACTTTTTATTTTATTGTAAAGATATTCCATTTTAATTTATTAATAAAAATCTTATCAGAATTTTAAAATTAGTTATTTTTATTTAATTAATTAATTTTTTATTTTTATTTTTTTGAATTTTTATTAATATTAAAATTTTGATATAAATTTATTTCATTTGTATTAATATTTGATATGTGTTTTACAATTTAGGAAAAATTAATATTAAATATTTAATTATATATATTTATGTTTATATTTATTTTAATTTTGATGGCTATTGATAAATATATATAATTAAATATTTAATATTCATTTTTCCTAAATTGTAAAACATATATAAAATATTAATACAAATGAAATAAATTTATATCAAAATTTTAATATTAATAAAAATTCAAAAATAATAAATAACAAATATAATATAAGTTAATTAAATAGTCTCGGAAGACAAATTGGTCTGCAAATCAATCAGCTATGTGATGAAAGACGCAACTAGGACGAGTATGGGTGGTCGCAGATCTACGAAAAGTTGATAAGTAGGAGGTTTTTATTGTTCCTGGACGATGCTTGGGGAAACAACAGCGACAATTTGCTAGAGGAGTTGGGCGTGCCAGTCGCGGCCGCAGAGAATGCTCTCACGCAAACCCGACTGCGAAGGGTGAAGATGTGAAACGATGAAAATGACTAGAGGAAAGAACAGTTGCAAAATGTGCCACAGTGAAAATGCCCTAGCGGACGTCAAACAAAATTTTACATGCATGCGGACTCGACAGACTTTTCAAAATAGGCATTTGAAAAGTGAAATTTCTAATTCCACCTTTTTAAGTAGAAGATGAAATGCCCATTTTGGGGGCAAAATTGGAATTTCGAAATTCCACTTCCAATTTGTTAGATGGAGACAAACATGGAATTACATTATCCAGAAATCTAATTACGGAATTAGAGCTCATATTCCATCCACCAAACGGGCCCTTTCTTCTTTCTTTATTTTTTATCTTTGGGAATCTGTAAAACTCGTCGCTATCCAGGATATTAAACCTATGTATTAGGGGAAGAGTACTAGTACTGCTTGGCTTTTTAATTGTAGTATATTTTAGGCGAACTTATTTCTTCATTATTCATTTTAAAAGAATTAAAAAATAATAATTAAAAATCTATTTATAAGTTTCACATGTATTAAGAGCATATCATTTTAAATGTTTTGGTTCATAGTTGGTCTATTGAAAAACATTTGTCCATAAAAATTGTGCATGATTATTAAAATACTTTTAATTTGATATCAAGTGACACTTTAAAATGACCACTTTTTTGTTTTGATGGAGGGCACGAAGTCTACAAGAAACCTCATCCCTTATGATGGAGTCTTGCAATTTCTGATTGGCTAATTGAGAACCATTCAACTTCACCAACAGACCAAAGACCCATTGACAAATGCCACTTTTTGACCCTTAGGAACTTAACATTTATAAAAGAACTTTATTAATGCTCAAAAGTCATAAAAAAATTAAGCAACCAGAAACAACAATTTTTTTTTATCAAGACTCTACAAATACACAAAATCAACTATAACGGTTATTAATAATAGTACGTTTCTCTAAAAACACAATTAAAAAGCTAACAGTTTTTATTAATAGTACGTTTCTCTAAAACAATTTTTAAAAAATAATGTTGTGTTCTTCGTAAGCCATACTTTTTAGTTTGCTGATTTTCCGCACTTTGCCTCAGTGATTTCCATCTCACTGGTAACTTTCTAGCGTGTCTTTTCGCCATCAAAATTTCCTGGGATCTGAGGCTTTCGCAATCTCTCTTCAATAATTCAGTCTAACGTGCTTTCATAGGTATATTGTCCCCATCAGTCGGTAAATAATGCGAGACAATGGCTTTGGCGTTTCATCCTAGAAGAAGGGTCCAGTACGATACGAAGACCAACTGGACAACACTACCTTTTCACTATTACTAATCTTCCTTTTTACTATCACTAGCTAATCTTATCATCTTCCGTAACAACATGCAGATTTTATGACTTCTGTAAGAACCCGTCAAACGGGGGATGCTAATGATAGTGTGAAGGGAACAAGAAATGTAAAATGGAAAGAGCGAAAATCAAATTTAACAGACCCATTTGATCTGACCACTCTGCATTCTATAGTTGGGTTAAATAATCATGTATTATCAGCTTTTTATAAAGGAATAGGGTATTATCAACTTTTTTATAAAGAAATCGTGTACTCCTCAACTTTTTCATGTGTTATCAAGAATCTTTTTATATAGGAATCATGTACTATCAATTTTTTTATAAAAAATAATATTACTAATTTGTCAAGTCATTTATTAAAATAATTTAATTTTAAGTTCACATGGTTAAACATAATGCTGTATGACATGCATTTTTGGTCAATGTGTCAAATATGGTCTTAAAAAATAGAAGATCTTTAATTATGTATTAAGTCATATTTATTGGTGTGCTAATGTGACATCAAATAATTGGACTTTTGTGTTCCACTATTGAACTAATTGTACCTACGACTCCTATCCCCACTATTGCACCCCCCTTCACAAGTGTCTCCTCTCCCCTATATAATATTTCAACTATTAGTGTATATTAAATGTAATATGACAAAAGAATGATATATCATCAAATATTTTTAAATATAAATTTATATATTATCTCAATAATTAAAAGTGTTCTTTCATGTTTATATCTAACCCCATATATATAAAAAAATCAAATTTCTAATTTAGTATTCTAATTTTCATAGGTATATACATATGTATAATTAAAATAGATTGATAAATAATTTAGTTAATCTAGATTAATAAGTGTATATAAAGAGTATACACAATAAATGATACAAAATTATGCTTAGCAAATTATTGGTGGGGGAGGAATAGACAATGTGGCAAAAATTTGAATTTTGAAATTGTAAATTTAGTGGATCAAGTCCACAACCATGGGGTTAGCTATTTAGACCACAAAAAGAAGGCCAAAACATAAAAGGGTCAAATCAAAGTGGATAAGAGATATGTAGGAGTATGTGCATGTATAAATATACTTAATGTATGATTACTTAATGAATATATTAGATGTGGTTCTATGTGGGTTAGATGGGGATAGGTGCTTGGAAATGCATATAAATGGATAACTAGTGGCAAATGGGGATCCCCTCTTTTGCGTAGTAGTTTAATTGCTTTTGTTAGGTTTAATTCATTTAGCAGTAACTTTAGTTTTTGACTTAGAGTTTTTTTTTTAGGAGTGTGATCAATTCACCTATATGGATCCAAGATCTTTGGGAGAGCATCAAAATTAGGAATCAAGGATGAAATTATGAAAGATTTCACAAAACATGAGAGTTGAAAAATGTTATCAAGGCAAGGGGTAAATGATGAAATTATAAAATTGTGATGTGGAAAAATGAAAATGAATTTACTTGGAAAAAATGAAGAATGAAAAAAAATTGCAAGCTTGAAAGGGAAAATAAGAAAAAAATAAGTAAATTTTAAAATCCTTGGATGAAATTGAATTTCCATAGTTTGCAAGAAATTCCAAGGTTTTTCCTTCAAAAATTAATGACTAGAGTGAATTACCCCTTGA